>JASDQU010242777.1:28364-53161 GCA_032191745.1 Picea mariana
TATATATATATATATATATATATATATAACCTATCAAAAAGTTATATTTGAAATTACAAAGTATACTTATTATTATTTTCTATATTTTTAATTTGAACTTATATATGGTTGTTGTGGGGAAGAGAGACAAAGTGGGGGAGAAAGAGAGAGGAAGAGAGAGAGAGTGAGTGACCATGCGAGATATTAGGGAGAGAGAGTGGTAGGAGACATAGGAGAAAACTAGGGGGGAGAGTAGTGAATGGATGTTGGATGTCTCTTGTGATGACCTGGGTTCTATTCTATGTTTCCAACAAAACATCGAAAATCATCAGCCCTTCTGGACACCAGAAGGAAACACTGCACACAGAGTTCACGATGCAGTCTCACCCGAGATGGCTTTATGGGTGACTACAGGACCCAGATGTCTGCAGTGTTAAAAGGGAGGATAGTATAGGGATGTTAGATATTTTTTCTACCTCAAATACATCAGATATCTTATTCTAACATGTCATTATATCCATATCTACCATTCTGCAACCAATTGCATTCATTCAGCATTCATTCTACAGTAAATATTCCTATCATTTTGTTGTGCATTGCATTATACTATTATCATATTTATTCATTCGTCATAGATACACAATATCAAGAAATCAGACAAACATTGCACACAGAGACACAAATTTATCATGGTTCACCCCCCTAGGCTACATCCACAAAGATATGGCATTCTTCGCTCTTTTATTACTCTTCATCAAAAGTCATAGCGTTGCGCACATTACATATGAGTACAAGTGAAGATAGTGTTTATAGCATTGTGCACATTACCGTTTAATATAGCCGAAGTTATTGAGGCTAACAAGATCGCACCAAGATCCACAGCTTGTGACCTTACCCTCAGTTACAATACATATCTCTCTCTCAGAAAATGGCTCATCTCCAAAACTAGCTCCACAACTAGATACCGCAAGCAATATCTCTTTTTTAGCATTACTAGACTCAAAAACTAACTATCTCTCCTCAGATCTCACAATACATATTTATACTACAAAAATGGGTTAGTACCCATTACAACAATGACCAAAACCCTAATCCACTAACCCTAGGTGGATTAGGTTTTCCACTTTATAACTCCCTGCGCGTGGTTGATCCACGTCCTTCTTCCTTTGACTTTCATACTTCCTTGGTGTTTTTTTTCCTGGTTATCTCACACGCGCTCCTTTTATGGTTCATTTTCTAACTATCTTCTTTAATTGCTACGTTTTCCCCCAAAATGGCCTACACCAAGAGGCCCCCAACACTCGTCTGTGGCTCTTCCCAAGCCACTCAGGTAGTGTGTGCCTCATGCACCGACTTCTCTAGCTCTTGGAACCTGCCTAAAATTTCTTAAACTTTAGATTTTACTTGTGCGCTCTTCTCTATGACAGTCTATGCAATAATAGGTTCCTTCAGTAGTTCTCCATTCTCCAATCCAACTTGTTCAACCTGACCCTTAGTTGCATCAATATCTGTAAGCATTTGCTCTACGTCTTCTTGTAGTGGTTCCAAATGTGTCTGCCATGACTTCTTTTCTTCTTGTATGCTCTTCAATTTTGCCTGCAAGTTCTTCATTTCTTGCGCACTCCTCAATCTTTCTGAGATTGTCATCATATTCTGCTTTTTCTTTAGTTCTTGTAGTGCTATGTGTTAGAAAGTAATAGATGTGCTCGTTTAACCATAGACAATATAACAATATTTTCACCCAACCATAGGCCAAAGCCACCCCCTAGCACTTTAACCTTGACATAGAATGATTCCAGAAGCAAACCAATACCCAACCAAGGCTAATGCATCAAGCAAAGATAACCAAGATTGATCAGAAAGTCCAACCATAACCAATAGAAAGACTGAGCCTAAACTAGGAATACAGATTGCAACAGTTGTCGGTTGCAGCTGCTCCCCAAACTTGTGAACTTGCCCAGTTTCTACAGTGCACACTTCTTCCCAGCTGAAATTTCGAGTTGTGTGTACAAAATGAGGTCTGGCTACTTGTACTTATATTGTTTTCCTGATCTGTCTGGGCCAACTTCTCATTTTGGAGGCTAAATACTTAATATTAAATATTTCCTTGAGTCGAATTGTCTTCTAGGGTTAAGTTTAATGCTTTAGGGTTTCTTCTTGCTTTCCAGAATATTATATTCTTGTCAGGGTTACACGTGGAGGTAAATACCTCTCGCAGCTACCATAATATCAACACTCCCTCCTAGCTAGGGAGGTATTGAAGGCAATGGTCTTAAGCACAAACATACCATGCAATCGGTAGCATCATCATAGTCATACAGGCTATCTCATGATCATATCACAAGCACCATTATCATTATCATATGATAACATCAACCACATCATCTCTAGAAGCCATACTCCATCTGAGTAATCAGGCATGATGTTGTATAAGTCACTAACTCCAAAAAGTGATACAAGGACCAGTCTTCTAATCCGGACATACATTCTAGAAGAATGATTGTACTAACAAAGCTAAAAACTATGCCATAGACTACAGAGACCATTCCTATAGGAATGTCAATCTAGGATTATTTTCTAATCAAGTCATAGAGATCTATCTCAACCTATATGCCTTAGAAAATATCAACACAACTGATATTCTACATGGTAATCAGAACAATGTCATTCAATAGAACACAACTGTGTCTATCCATAGTAGTACACAACTACAATCCAGTGGTACACTACCACACCAAGTAGCACACAACTACTTAATCAGTGACGCATAGTCACAACTAGTGGAACACATCCACCACAATATCATATATCTATTGTCCAGAGACAAATAGTCTCCATAGAAATCATATCATTGGATATCAACCTGCACAGAAAAACAATGTCATGATATAAATTGAGTGATATAGGCCATTCTTCCACTCACATATGTGAGATATGGAAGAGCATCTTCCCTCATAAGGTAAAACATCATCTGTGAGCTACTGGACTATTCTTCTCAAGCATAGAAGAATAATTGTCCTAATTTCTGAGCCTGGACCATTCACCTAGCTGGGCCATTCCTCCGGCACTAAACAAAGTGCAACCTAGAGAGAATAAGTCTGCCCTAGGGAATGTTTGTCCTTGATTGTTGAACCTGGACCATTCACCTAACTGGGCCATTCCTCTAGCACTAAAAAAAGTGCAACCTGGAGAGAATGAATCTGCCCTAGGGAATGATTGTCCGGGCCATTTCCTAAGGAAATGATTGTCCTTCACCAACCTCCAAAATGGACCATTCTTTGAAACTGCTCACAACTGTGAACTTCAAAAGAATGATTGCCCAGCAAGGTGGACCATTCTAATTGACCACTACTGAGAGTGACTGTCAAGAATAAATACTTTCCTAGACCATTCCCCCACACTGGCCACCAGGGGAATCGTTGTCTATGGTACATCAGCAATCTATCGAACCATTTTCATTATGAAAATGATCGTCCGATCTGGACTATTTTCTGAACTGGAAAATGCATGTCCGTCAAAAATCTCAAACCACTTTCCGAACTGGAAAGGAACTACTCATCCTAGACCATTTTTTGAACTGAAAAATGACTGTCCATAAATCAATAACACATCAGTTCTACCTCCCAACCTGGGAGTCAGGTCTTCCTTTTTTAATAAGGAAGTCGTCTCCATGAGTTCCAACTTGTTTCTTGAGTATGCAAACTTTTTCATCTTGAACAGAGGCTTTACCAAAATATCTGCTATATGCTCATATGTGGGGATATATTGGAGAACCACTTCTCTTTTCTGGACCTCATCACGAAGAATGTAATGCTTTTGATCTCAATGTATTTTGGTATTTCTGGAACACTGGTTTTCTCTGAAGGCTTCATATATCTCTTGATCATTACAGTATATCATGGTTGGATTCAGCTATTTTGTTTCCTGCTAGCTCATGACATCGTGGCAAGGCTCAAACTGGAACATATCTAAGTGTCACTTCTTCTGTCATCATGAGAGTTTTTCATGGATTAGCAATCCATCATCCTGGACTTCTAAGTAACCATTCTGATACAATATCTTTGTTATAGAAAGTTTTCACCACGCTTTTGTTGTTTATTGGAGGCTTTGCACCAAGTTGTCTTATTCCATCTGCATACAAGAGTCTCTTTCTGGTATACCTCAAAACCTTGAGGTTGCTCTACATATGCTTCTTTGTTCAATTACTCTGTTGAGGAGAGCAGTCCATACATTCATTTGATGTAAACTCCAACCCATGGATATTGTAGGAGATATAATGTCTCAGGTAGAGGTATGTTTGGTTACTGGAACAAGCTATCATCCTAGTCCTCTCCCTCCATCTGGGAGAACCTTTAGTTATGAATCTCGCAATGCTTCCATTCATAAGTATTCCATACATTGTTCTTCATCACAACTTTCATTTCCTCTGCTTGATTGCTTTTAGTGGGTTCAGACCAAGCTGGTAGTCTTGTGATTCTCGATATAATGACTAGTTGTTCTGGTTTTTCTTTCTCTCTTGGAATCTTCATGTTCTTCCTCATGTTTCTCTTTAGCTCTTGGGTCCATGGAGTTTTCTATAGATTCCATGCCCTGACGATTCCAACTTCTTCCTTTCATCATAGGATCATGGATGTGGATGGACAACCAGGGATACTTTAAGGCTTCTTTTCGAAGAAGACTTCTTCTAAAGTCAAACTAAACACATGTTGTTTTTCATGGATGCTACCATCAATGGGAACATGGATAGATACTTCATAATCCTTTATGGATCACATTATTTAGGATTAGATCCCTCCTAATCCTTGCTTCATGCATGAATGCATGCTCTTATTTTGGAATTATATAATTGGCTCCCTCCAACTAAGAGAGTCCATGCTTTCATCTGCATCTTTATTGCCTTCTCCAAAGTGTCACAAGTCTTTTTCTAATTTCCTCTTGATTCCTGACTTCTTTCTGTTTTTACTTCTTCCAGGTTTCTTCAAGTTTGATTTTGATTTCAGCTTATCTTGCAGTTGTTACTTATGTTAATAGATTCCACATGAATTGTTACCAAGGGTTGTCGATATACTTCATATTTTCATGTGTATTTCTTGACTTGTAGTCATCGTGATAGCAATCCTCATCTTGTTATTCTTCCATAGGTATTGTTTCTCTTTGAACATCTTATATTCTAAGAAATAGATATGCAGGATATGTACAGAAATTATGTAAACATGGTATGTAGAGGAATTATGAAGGATAGTGTTACCTTGTCTTAGAAGAAGAAGTATGTTTTTATCCTGCTTGGCCTTCTTTGAGGGTTCCCTTTCTTCGGCAATTGATGCTTCGTGTGTTTCCTTCCTTTTCTTTAACTCAGAACAATGATTCTTGTAGTGACCATATTTTCGACAGTTGAAGCATTGTATTTTTGACATATCTTTCTCTTGATTCGATTTCTTCCTTGAGCCAAACTTCTTTTTATTCCTGAAATTCTTGAACCTTGTTGTGAAAGCTTGATTGTCGTATTTCTTTTGGGGTTTCTCTTTTGCACTAATACTTGATTCTTCTTGTGCACAGCAAGTCCAATGTTCTTCAAATGTGGGATACTCATTTCTTGTGTTCATGCTTGCGTCAAATGCATCCCATGTCTTGGGAAGACCATTGAGTACTATATTTACCGTGCCAAAATTAGACTTTTTGGGGTTCAACGAAATGTCAAACTCCCTACATTTTTGAAAATCTCTTCTTAGATGTTTAAGATGTTATTCATCAAAAATTGAATATACAGTAATATCAAGTAAATAACAATAAATTTATCTTTCTCATCAGCAAAATCTATATCCATAGCTCTTTGGAAATTTTCCCCTACATTCATGAGCCCAAAAGGCATTTTGGCATACATGAAGGTGCCCCATGGTGTTGTAAAGGTTGTTTTTTCCTGATCATCAAGATGTACCATAATTTGATTGTACCCAGAGAAACCATCCAGCATTGACATTTTTTGAGAACCAACCACTTTCTGTAGAATGTGATCCATCTTAGGCAATGGGTAATTTTCCTTGAGAGATGCCCTATTCAGATTTATGAAGTATACATATAATCTTATCTCTCCACTCTTCTTTCTGATAGGTACCAAATTTTCCACCCACTTAGAAAACCTCAGAGACACTATGATCTTGGCTTCAAACAGCTTATTTATCTCTTTCTCAATCAAGGGCAGCAGCAAAGGATTGATTCTTCTTCATATATGTTTGTAAGGTTTATGATCTTCTTTGATTGGAATCACATGTTGAATCACCTTGGTATCATAAACTTTCAGATCTTCATAACTCCAGGAAAAAACATTCAGGAAATTATTGCATCAAATTGATACACCTTTGCTTGACCTCTAGGCTAAGTGTCTTGGACAGGTTGATGATCTTGGGATATTCCTGATCCCCAATGTTGAAATCTTCAACATCTCCATCATTTGCAGTAATTTTAGGACTCCTAGCCACATCATTGTTGTCAAAGAGTTTTTCCAATGGGACCAGGACTTTGGGAATGATGTTATTTTTTAGCTACACTATATCCTTACCAACAATCTGATTCTTGAAATAGCCATCATTTGCAAACATGGCTGCATCTTCTTCTTCATCACAATATTCCTCATCAATATTCAAATTTGCAAATTCACCATCCATCTTAAGGAAACTTTCTATTTTTTTATCATCTTCAAAAACCTGCCAGTACTTAATATTATCAAGTATTGTCGGTTTTTGCTTGACTTCAATCTCATATCCCTTGTTAGGAAAAATTGGAATTTTGAAAACTAAGGCTAAAGTAGCTAGAGCATCAGCAATCTGATTTTGACCCCTTGGAATCGCTGAGAGACAATATTCTGAAAATTCTTCAAGCAAGTCGAGCATTATATTCCTATATGCTCTTAATCTGGGATGATTTGCTTGATATATTCCCTTCACCTAATTTATGATCAACTCAGAATCTTCATGAACAACTATCCTCCTAGCACCCATTTCTTTCAAAGTATTCAATCCAAATAATAATGCCTCATATTCAACCATATTATTTGTGCACTCAAAAGAAAGCTTATAAGAACAAAGTTTTGTGGCCAGTCTAGGGGGGTTAATCCACACACCAGCTCCTACTCCTTCTCTGCTGACAGCTCCATCAAAGCTCATGTTCCACATCTCATTCTCTGCATTGTCTTTTTGTTATGAAATTTTATCAATCCGTTGATCAGATTTGTCTTTGGCAGTCATATCAGTGTCTAGCACCTTATCTTCAAAACTCAAATCATTAAAGAAAATAGAGGAACCAATCTCAGTTTCCACGGAATAAATGGGATGGTTGTTTGGTTGGGCTTTGTTACTGACCATATATTTGAGTAATGCTTCCATGTAAAACCTCCTATCTTGACCAAAAACAGGGATAGTGGCATATGACATATCCATTTGCAGATTCCCTTTCAACTTTGCATCCCATGACCTAGATAACAGCATGCCAAACTTAGGAGGGATATCAGCGACCACTACATCCATGACCATATTTTTTGTTGGAATTTGAGACAAAGATACCACCATATCTTTGATTAGGCCCAGGCACTTCACCTTACTTGAATCAAAGGAGAAGATATCTTTGTAAGGCCTTGTAATGTCTAGGCCCAATTGGTCCATGACCACCTTGGGCATCAAGTTATGGGATGCTCCTGAATCCAACATAGCATTGTGCAGATTCATATCATGAATCTTCAGACTGACATAGAAAGGGGGAACCTCATCAACATCACTACTCTCCTCTACACGTGGACCAAACAAGATGGCAAGATGATCATCTTGTATATTCAAAGTATCAGAAGTTTCTTCCATATTGAGCACCTTAATGATCTGATTTCCATATTCACTATTCTTTATCAACTCATTGAATGGAACATAGATTTTAATTTTGGCCATCTCACTTTCAAAGTTAAAGGAAGAAGAGGTTTTCTCTACCTCTTTGATGATTGTCTCCTTTCCTGTTCCAGGTACTTTCTTTTGAGGTTCTTCCTTCTGCTTTCCTTTCTCCAGAACATCCCTTGCAACAGAGTCCTTCTTAAGCTGACTTGAAGAAGGTGTATTATTTTGAGCTTCTTTGGTAGGATTTCCCTTTGGAGGATTTGTAGACACCTTTTTGTTTCAAATATTATATTGTTTCTGGAATTGCATGATGGCATTCTACAGCCCTGTTTGGTAATCTTCCTTTTCCAATGACAACCTTTCATCTTTCTCCTACATGAATATTTCATTTGCATCCATGAACTGATCGTGTTATTCTTTCGTCAAAAACACCTTCATTTCATCACCATCACGGCAATCCATATTGTCTTCAAAATTTTCATCGAAATTATCATTTACATAATTATTTTGAAAAGGAGGTCTTATTTGTTGATCACCCTGGTTCCTCTGATCTCTTTGTCTGATTTGTGGAACTGTTGGTCTCCTCCGATTCCTAGGTGGAACATCATCCTACTCTCTGGTGTTAGGCTTATTATCTAAAGACATCCTTCCCATGAATCTCCATGGTATTCATCATCAACTCAAACCTCTCTTCTGAACACTGTGAGGTTGAAGGTTGTGCCTTATCTTGAACCTTATTTATGTCCCCGTTAGAATTACCTTTGATCTTTCCTGAAACCATTAGATTTACTTCAACTTCTATTGCATCACTCATCATGTCATCTAGTGAAGTAGATATTCTTTCCCTCAACAACAAAGCAAAATCACTTTCAAAGGAATCAGCATATCTAAGTTGAGCAGCTCTTGGAGGAGGTTTTACTTCAATAGGAATTGAGTTGTAGACTTTTATAAATCTGGCTGAAAACTCCTATATTGTTTCATCAGGTGACCTTCTCATGTTGTTATACTGGGTTAACAACTGAAGGGGGTTTTTCTTGTCACCCCACTTTGCAATAAAACTTGTTTCAAAGGCTTCAAAATTTAGGATGCTTGCTACTGGGAGAGCTCTGAACCACTTTCTGACTTCTCCTGCAAGACTTTGTGCAAACAGCCTCAATTTTGCATCTTCAAACTCTACTTCTTCTGGGTCTACAAAATCATTGAACCAGTCTAAGTGTTTTTGGGCTGACACGTTGCCTTCAGCATCATACAACTTAATCCTCTGATTATATTCTTGGGGAAAATCATCTAACTGAGTAGGTAGAACAAGAGAGGCAAACCTAGCTGCCATGGTTGCAATAAGAACTTGAAGTGGTTGTTGGTTTTGAGTAGGAATCACAAGAGGTTTAGTAGAGGCAGCTAAAATTAAATCTTGGAACCTCTTCTCATCAAATATGATCTCATTCAAACAAGACTCAGATTTAGTTCTGAACAGAGTTTGCTCAAATTTCAAATCAAAATCAAGGTCTTCAATGCTTGTCACTCCATCTTTGGGAAAGGATAGATATTTGTCTAGACACAAAACTAGGCTTACTAGATTTTCTTTTCTTTTATGTACAATCTTCTCATGATCAGACACAGGGATCATCACTTCTGGGTCTAGGTTTCCCCTGGTATGAATTCTCTTGGGAGCCAGGATTTATAGCTCAAACTACTTTATGCTACTGGTCTCTTTATAATGGAGTCGCCAGGGTAAATTTAGTCTCAGCAAATAAGGTTTTTGATTCACTGTCACCCACAGGAATCAAATCTAAAGCTTTAAGTCATTCTTTTCCCAGGGAAGATTTCACTTTCGATCCCCGACAATGGTGCCAAAATGTTATCACTCTGTAAATTTGTTTAGCTAATAAAACAAACGACAGAGATAACCTACAAACCAACTTTAGCGTTGGGTACTAGCCTGCTCATCTCAAATAGGGCTATCTCTTGTCACTTGGTGTTTCTTTGACAATCAATGGCTGGGTTTTGTTGTTTTGGGGGGTTTTTTATAATTTTGCTGGCAAGGAAAGGGAGGGACACTTAGGGCTATGGAGTCAAACTTCTGAAAATGAATGGAAGCACTAACTGGAGAGTGGAACTCTCCAGAGGATAAAGGCTAAATGAGGTGATAAATCTGAGTTTTAATTTGTAAATTCGCAGAGCATAGGAAGAAAAGAAAACATATAACTGCATCAAAGCATTAAATAAATGAATTCTGAATTAGTTAAGAAGAACTTAACATGGTTTAAATTTCTTCAGTGGAGAGCATCACAAGATGAATTATGGGCCTTTGACTATCCAATTTAAACAGAAGACAGTGAAAATGAAATCATAAATACAGGAAATACATACAAAGAGAGGAGACAAAACTCAGATCACCACCATTAGAATCTTTTCATGGAAACTTCAAGACTTCTACATGTGTATTCAATTCAACTTCAGAAAATTACATCCAAGATCTGAACAGCTAAAATCGTGCCCTTGCACTTCTGCCAACCTCTAATAAATTTGGAACTCCTAATATTTATACAAGTTTGAGTTCCTTCGGTTTAAAATCGATTACAATGATTGAAATAAAACATTTCAGTTTCTGAAACTGATTACAATAATTACAATTGACAGTTTCGGTTTGAAACTAATTACAATAATGAACAAGAAAACGTTTGGTGATCTGAATTCTAACTCCTTCGACGCTTCAGTTTTTTTCTTTTCCACATGTTTTGCTCTGGTCTTCTATGTGATATGCCATCTTTAGTGACACATGGACATCATTTACTAGACCCTGGAAAACTGCACTTTGTCTTACCCGATCGTACTATCTCCTTCCACTACAAGTCAGAAGGGATATCATAATCTATCATTTCTTTGATCAGGATCTCAGGTCAATGCAAGAATCATATGGCATGACTGGCAGTCCCAGTTTGACTATCTTGAACTGATTCAGAATCTCAAAGTATGTAATTAGATGCTCCACTAATGTGGCTCCTTTTAGATTTTCTTCCAGGGTTTTGAACTTGGAGTGATCCATTCTGCACTGAGTGAGGAGAGCATTGTATTCTTCTTGATCATACAATTTTCCCTTGCCATCCCAAAATGGTGGGAGGCCTTTGATAAACAACTCTTCAAACAAATTATTAAACTCTTGTACACTTTTATCCATCTGTGTTGCCTTGGTTTGAACTGATTTTAACAGGTTATGTTTAGCATAACCCTCCTGGCCCAAATAATCAATGTGGTTCTGTCTTTAACCCCAATAGTTTGAAGTTCTGCAGTAGTAAAGGAGTTTAGTAGATTGATGGAATTTTGTGCCCATTCTGATGGCTTCTTTGCTAAATTCCCATTCACAACAGTGCAGCTTCTTCTGGCTGTGATGGCCATGTTGTCTTTATCATTGATGAAATTCAAATACACTCTAAACTTGGTAGCTTCAGCAGCTATAGAGTCCCATATGATGTGTTTGGCTCCCTGCAACAGGCCTTTGCCCTTTAATCTCATCTTCAACTTATCTATCCTTTCCTACAAGGCTCCATTCTCCTTTTGAAATTGAGTTATTCTTTCATCTTTTTCTTGCATCTCTTGCTTCAATTTCTCTATGCTTCCTTTCATCCCTTTGATTTCTCCTCCTTTCAGGATAACTTGTGACATAACCTGTACAAGTCCTTCATTATTTGGCCCAGCTTCTGCAACAGAAGATATGACTATAGCCTTGTTTAGCAATTTTGTTTGCCCTTGTGACCAGTTCACATTTTCTTGTTCTAACTGCAATGCCCTAGCCTTGTGGTCCAATGCCTCTTGACGAAGTGTTTCATTCTCTTGTTCTAGAGCAATCAATTCCGTTGTTTATGGATGCTCTGTGGCAGACATTTTCAGTTTCTTCTTCAAGCTTTGAATCATTTTTTCCTTCTCATCCAATGAGGATTTCACCCCTTGAGGGCCTTCAGAGTCCAACCTCTTGACCTGAGTCTGCCAAGCTCTGCTAGATGCTTTTTCTTGTCTTAGTTTCCCTTCCAATTTCATTGCATAAGATGACAGCTTTGAATTCTTCAGGCTTAAACTTAGGTAATCAGAATACAACATATCACTGGTGTTCTAATGGAATTTGACCTTGTCTGGAGCACTAATGTTCTCATACCTTATCTTGATCTCAGATATTGTGTCTTCATATGCAACCCCAATGTTAAAGGTCCTCTTTTCAATATCCCTTATTGTGAATAGAGAAGATTTGTGCTAAGAAATATTTTCCACTTTAGGGACTAACTCCCTCATCTCGCCTAGAGCTAGGTTTCCCTTCTCAGCATAATGTTTTGCCAAATCCTCTTTAGATTGATAAGTTTCCCCATATGTCTTATCAAAGATGTGTTTCTTGTTGCTAAAGGTTCTTGAGCTGCCTTCACTTTGGAGTTTTCTTTCCTTTTCAACCTCTACAGTGCTAGTGCCACTCTCCACCATATCTAGATTTACTTGTTCTCTAGTCTCTTCCTCCTCCAAATCCACAATATGTGGAGACTATGTAATCTTCATCTTCTTATGAGAAGTCTATTGATCAATAGTGCCCATGGCCTTTGAACTGCTTCTCTTGTTGTAAATGCTCACCTTGGGGACTTTGACTATCAGTTTCTGACAAGCTTGTTGTGTTTGACTTTATTGCAGGGTTTCCTCCACTTGTTGTGTTTGATTTGGTTACCAGATTGCTTCCATATCAACACAGACTTCTAGATTTGCCAACTTATCAAAACCCTCAACATGTTCATGCTCATAAGGGGAATTTTTGTTCATCAATCTTCTCTTGGATATGATCTAGTGTGGATCATATCTTCTTCCCTGTAGTTGTGAAAAAACAAACTCTTTGAGCTTTTCTTGAATCTGAGATAAGCATGATCTAGTTTTGACAGTGAAGGGGCCAATGATAAAAGGGAATTTGAGGTTGGAGGCTTTGCGCAACTTCAGGAAATTCTTTGTCTCGAATATAATTATTTTCCTGATGAATTCAAGGGAAAAGACTCTAAGGGTCAAAAAGATAGGCAATAGATAGGGGTATTCATGACAACCATAAACCCAGATTACTGTTGAGTGCATGAATAGTACCCAATCCCCCACTCTGTTCTCTGGATTTGGCTATAGATAACTCCTCATGTCATCCAAAACTCTAGGTAGGCTGGTGTTGAATATCAAACTGTACACTCTGGACATGACTTTGTTGATGAAGATGAGCAATGTGATCCTTTTACATTATGTTGATATAAAGGTTGCTTCACGAAATTCTCTCTTATTGGTTTCCAGGAAAATCTTCAGCAAATATGTGTAATATATGAAATGCCTTAGAGAGAAAAAATTCACTAGTTGTTTATGGATATTATCAGCTATGAATTGATCAAAATTGATGCAGACTGACTAGCCAGATTCTGACTTGAAAAAGAGAAATAGGAAATCGAGCATGACTTCGACCACATGTTTGTCATTATCTAGACCTAAGACCTAACTCAAAAGGGAACAGACCCATTGGACTTCAATGACCATTATACTCACATTCATTGGAAAAGACAGACTCTCTGAAAACTTCTTTGGTTTGACAATTGTCTGTAAAAATAGATCTCAGACTTCTAATGGGCATTCTTTGTATACCCTAATTAAATTTTCTTCATTAAAAGGTTCAGACACTGCAGTGAGGGAATCTCGAATTGATAGACTTTCTATCCTACACATGACCTCGAACCCCTATTTATTTACGACGACTCTTTCTTCATGTGAATATTGCTCTGCACACCAACCTATGAATTCGGGAAAAGGGAAAGCGACTTCGATAGCATACGGGACTATGGTGGCCTGGAATGCTTCAAGGAACTGTATACACCTTCCTACATTATCAGACAAGTTGCTTCTGGACACAGAGATGGGCGAAATGGTGATTTCGATTTCAAAGACGTGTGAATCTCGGTCAATTAGGGATTCTTCATTCACCATGGGGTCTTGCTTGGTTACTAAAGTTATGATAGGATCCATGGTTGCGATGAAAAATACCTAGAAATTAGCGGAAATGGCATGCAATGGCGTATTGTTTGAGCTGTAGTCAAACGAGGGTGGTCGCGCCAAGTTTCAAATGGTCTAGTGTTTGAAAAATAATAAAATAACCAATAAAATGCCCTTTTATACCTTTTCCAAATTTCATGGGCATGAGGAAGTGGTTTGGGGCAACCCGCTTTTCACCCCGAAATGCATCTAGTGACGCGACGTAGCCCTGACCGAAAATCGTGGTTTAGATTTCGGTCCGCTTTCTGAAATCATCCTTCGCGCAGCTTCTCCCCCCGAAATGATCCATGACCGTCGATCTGGAGAGCTCATGATTTGTGACGTATCAAGTCCCATCACCTTAGAGCCCTCGCCAGTTTATCCTTTTCCTACCAGATTTAGCCCCTTCTCTAGTTTGTCGGGCTTCCAAATCGGTTTAGCACCATGCTAGATCCTGAAATCTCGATTTCTCATAAGAAAATTAATGGTGACTAACATTAAGCATGGACGAGCTACATGGAATATTCACAACTCATGAGATGAAAAAAGAGTAGGATAATCCACCCATGAAAGAAGCAGCGTTCAAGGAATCCAAGAATACAAAGAAGAAAAAATAGGAGCCAAAGAAAAAATCGAAGTCAGATTGTAGTTGCAGCGATGATTCTGATGAAGATGAAGAGATGGCTAACTTCGTAAGGAACTTAAAGAAAGTAACTGGCAAGTACAAAGGTAATATTCCTTTTAAATGTTTTGATTGTGGTAAAATTGGTCATTTTTCTAATAAATGTCCATATGCTAAGAACAAAGAGAATGATGAAGAAGAAGTTCCTAAGAAAGAAAAGAAATATCAAAAGGAAGACAAGAGAAGAAACAAGAAGAATTTTTTCAAGAAAAGTCTCTACTCAAAGGAGGATAGTTCATCATCATATGAGGATGATGATAGTGACAGTGACTCAGAAAAATGTACTATTTATGGATTTTGAAAATGATGAAGAGGGTCATGAATAAGAAGGTGAGGTAGATCTTGAAGTAGAACTAATTAGCACTTTAAGCGAATTAAAGAAAAAGAGGAAGAAAAATAAATCACTCAAGGAAGAATTTCTCAAGCTTAAAGAAATCTCTCGAAGTCCTAACTCTGAAGAAGATCAGCAGATGATTTTGAAACTCAAAGTCCAAGTTGAAGAAGCTAGAAGGATTGAAGAAATACTAAGAAGTCATATGGAAGTAAAGGAAAAAGAGAAGGAAAGCTTAGAAGCAGGAATTGTTTCTCCAAGGAAGGAAATTCAGAAAAGAGATATGCAAGAGAACAATACCAAAATACTGGATGAAATCATCAATGCTCAAAGGTCGTATCATGACAGGTCTGGACTGGGATACAACCAAACACTTCTAGAAAAGGGTTTGAGATCTATGATTATAGAATATGAAGAAGAACAAAGAAATTATGCATAAGTCACCAAAGGATTCACCTAGAAGGAAGAATGCAATCCCTCTCATGATAATGATTGAGAAGAAGATTAAAAAAGGATGGCATCGTCTCTAGAAGACCCGGGTTTCATAATCAACAGTCACGGGTGAATCAACAGCTTCGGGAGGTATTCCCACAAGAGGTTGGGGTTTCATGCATGTGGGAATCTTCGTTGGCACTAGATCAGCATTTTGTTTCAGTGAAATTGGCCCCAAAATGAGGCTAGGGACTCATGGGAAAGTTGATGGGCCTTGTGGGCTTGTGATGGGGTGTCACACCCACAAAGAGGAATAAAATATTCAAATTAATTGTTGAATTTAGGAAGGGCTCCTAAACTCACTCATTAGACTTGTATATAAAGGAGAGAAATCATTGTGACATTTTATCATTGTGGCATCATGGAGTTAGCATAAGTGAGTAAACACTTGTGTTAGGGAGTATGGAAATAGTGGCATGGAGACTTCTGCACCTAGGTAATTTGGCCTAGGGTTTCTAGATCAAATGTGGAAAGTGAGAAAGGATGCATGTGTGAAGGAAGTCGTGTTTTTCGTGCATGTAAGCAGGTTTCAGTGGGAACAGAGATGTATGTACGCGGGTTGCAGTGGGAACAGTCACGTACATCCGTACAGAGTTTATCTGGGAAGGTATAGGTTCGTATAGGCTGACAAGTGACGTCAGCAAGTCGTACAGGTGGTCTGTAGAAGATTTGTGGGGAGAAGATATTTCTAGGATATTTGTTGAGGTTTGTTATTTATAATTTGTATGGTTATTGGAGGACAAGGTTGCCCTCAGATTTTAGTGATATTTGTATTGGATAAGAGGACAAGTTTGTCCTCGGATTTGGTGAAACTTTATTGGTTGGGAGGGTTGGTTTTTCCCTCAAATTTTCTGAAGTTAACAAGGTTACATAACTAAAATTTGAGTCTCATATGTGTTGATGATTCATCTATAATCCTTTTTGTTTCCACTGTATATAATTTCAGTCAATAATTTTCAGTGTAAAATTCTTCAATGATAACAGCTAGGGTTTTACGGTTAGGTCACTAGGAACCAATTTTCAAATCTGAAAATTAGTCACATAGAGTTGCATGTGAAAATTGACACTTCAACGATATGTTTTTCTATTATGCAACTCTGTTCGAAGTAAAAGGACCTATATGTTGCAACTCAATACTTTCTTTTGAACATAGATGCTTCTTTACAAGAGCTTTGAATTCTCAAAAACACTCAGAAACCTATGATTTCTACTTGAGGAAGTATACCCAAGTGTACCTTGACCAGTCATTGATGAAGGTCAAAACATACTTGGCCCTTCTCATGGATGGGTGAGGAAATGGACCCGTGATATCATTGTGAACAAGTTCAAGCATTGATAAGGCTCTCTATGTCTTTTCCTTTTCAAATTAGAAAATACTTACAACTTGGACTAGTGATTTGCTTTCCCAACCATAACCTTTGTTCCATCAGAAATTTATGTAATGACTAGTGAATCAGGTGTGAACTCCACTCACTTGTCGATATATGAATGGGTGATATGATAGATGGAAAGACGGTTGATGGACAAGGAAGGTACATGAAATACATTTTGAAAAATCCCATGATCTAAATCAATGGTTCCATTTCTGCATACTCGAACCTATGTATTATCTCTCATTGAGATGGTAGGACTAGTGCATGGCTCCAAAGAGTAAATATTTCATGTGATGAGGCCATATGGTTCAAGGCTCTTGCATCAAGAACTCATGTAGATAATGAGGAAGAGACAACAACAAATGCATGACATGTTTTCTTTCCTTTTCCTTTATAATCTTGTGGCTTTTTAGATTTCTCAACTTTCTTCATGATATTATCAGGTACATTGATATTATGCCTCTCAAGAAGATGGGTCATCTAATCAATCTACTTCCTCACTCATGCATGTTCTTCATGATTGGATTTATTACATTAATAAGCACATATCACTTTGTTTTTCTTTGTTTTCCTAGTTTTAGAGTTGGAGGACTCCTGTGTAGATTTTTGATTGTGCTCCTTATGATCTTGGCCTTTCTTTCCTTTGAATTATTGTTTGAGTTTGTTGCTAGTCTTTCTTCCCTCATTTGAAACAAGTAGATGCACCTTCGTTGTATTTAGGGAACCCATTTGAATAAGTTTATCCTGCTCATGGGTGAGAGAGGCAACAAAATCATCCAATGAAGGCATCTTCCAAGTAGTTCCGAATGCATATTTTGTTGCATGGAAGGTAGAAACAAACACTAAGTATTCAGGACCCAGTTTGGATAGAATTGAGAGAATGAGTTGCTCTTCCTTCTTGTCTATGCCACATAATTTGAGTTGAATCAATAGAGATTTAAACTTGGTGAAGAAATCTTGGATAGTGTCCAAGCTACTTGGGCTCAAATTGATGAGCTCATTCTCCAACTTATGTCCTTGCAACACATCCTACTTCCCAAAGAGTCCTTCCAACGTGGTCCAGACTTCATTAGGTGTTTTTGCATATTTGATGTGGAATAAGAGGTCAAGAGAAATAGAGATACATAACAATCAATATGCTTCGTCCATTCAATTAAACATTTATCCTTTTTAACAGCATAATTAGGTTCAATCTCAATTCCCATTGTGATCATGTATAGGCCTTTACTCCACAAGAGAAAAACCACCTATGTCTTCCATTTATAGTAGTTAAGTGGTGTGATGATTATCAACTAACATTGATCTATCATGTCTGGTGCACTCTAATTTGTGTCTTCCACCTGCAAACATATGGACTACTCCCTTAGATTCACTCAAGCTCTGGTACCATGTAAGATTTTGTTGATCAACCTACAAGAGGATCTAGAATCTAATTGATAAGCAATACAATTAACAATTTGAGAGAAGAGAAGAGAAGAAAAATAATTGGAGTAATGTAATTCTCATTAACCTGTCAAAAGAAAAAAATAATCATCCAAAGATGAAAGAATACAATACAATGCAATAGAATCAAATTAGTGCTCATGCAATTATGCTAGGATTAACTACATAAAAAGCATAAGAAAACATGCCCTAATTAGCCAAGTGCACTTTCATGAGGAAGTTAACTTGGTTTTTACAAGCCAAGTGGAGTAAACTAGCTCATAACAGAGAAGTGAAGTAAACTAGCTCCAAGAAAATAGGATCTACTTCACAAGTGTGCACTTATTCCTAGAAAGTATGATCTAACCCTACAATGAAGGAAAGAAACGTTCCTATCCCTTGAAAAGTAGAATTTCCCTAAGATAAATCACTAGAATTAAGGGATGAAGCTAAAGTGTGTTCTAGGAGAGAAAATTATGCATGTGAGAGAAAATAATGCATGTACACCAACAATAAGAAATCTTATGAAGGATACATTGCATGGAGCCAATTTGTGAAATCCATCTATGCTCGTTTTGAAAGATATCCTCACTTTTTGGGTAGGTTGACCAAGTTGTGCTAAACCAACACAATGGAAGACTTTATAGCATCTTTTGAGCAATTTCACTCTATGTTTTATTAGGCTTGATAGCTCCTCGAACTCTAAAGTTGATTGGCTACATCAAAAATAGAAAGGTGATTGTTTTAATTGACGGTGGTAGTGCCCACATATTTATTCATAGGAAAGTGGCAAAGGAAACCCATTGTTATGTCCATGTAGTGCATAATTTTCATATTATGATAGCCAATGGAGGCATGATGAAGTGTAGTGGAAAATATAAAAAGGTAAAACTTCAACTCAGGAAATATCAACTCAAATTCAACATGTTTATTATTCAAATGGGCGGTTGTGATGTAGTACTTAGATCATAATGGTTACAAACATTAGACCTGGTTACCATGGACTTCTAGGAATTGTACATGAGCTAGGAAAGATGGTCAGAAACATACCCACAAGGGGATCAAGTCTATCTCCTCCAAAATTATCAACTCCCATCATATGGAAAAATTGTTGAAGAAAGGCCACTCTGGAATCATTTCCCAATTTAATGCCATATAAATGATGGGCAATTCCCCATAGGAAGTCCACCCTTTTTCATGTTGGTCCTAACAAAACATCAACATGTATTTGAAACTCCCCATGGCTTACCCCCATCATGTGGTGAGCATGACCATGTTATTCATTTGATTCTAGGGAGTCAACCACCTATCGTGCGCCCATTTATGCACCCTTTTTCCCAGAAGAATAAAATTGAAAAGGTTATACAATAGCTTAACATTTCTATGAATTTTATCATGGGTCTTTTGACAACAGGAAACAAATCAATGATCATGGCGGTAGTTAATCATCTTTCCAAATATGCTCACTTGTGTGCCCTACCATACCCATTTACACTTTCTCATAGTTTCCCATGTTTACTTGGATTAGATTTTTAAGTTACATGATATGCCTACTTACATTGTCTCGAATCATGACCCCACATTCACCAACAAATTTTGGTAGGCATTGTTTAAACTCTAGGGTGCACAGTTGAACATGAGCACAGCTTATTACCCTCAAACTTGTTGATGATTACAGTTGCGTGAGACATCCTCCAGGACACAGACTGAGTGAGTCGACCTGAGAGAAAGCCCATGATTTGGGTGTGTGGTTCCTCTCTGAGATGGAGAAGGAACGTTGTGTGCCCCTGTGTGGGGTGAGAAAGCCCATGAGTTGGGTGTGCCCACAATTTGGGTGTGTGGTTCCTCTCTGAGACAGAGATGGAATGTTGTGTGCCCCTGTGTGGGGAATCCCATGAGTTGGGTGTGTTGTTCTCTCTGAGACGGAGATGAAACGTTGTGTGCCCTTGAGAAGGGAAGATGCCCATGAGATGGGTGTATCGTTTGAGATGAAATGATGTGTACCCCTGTGAGGGGTAAAGGAGCCCATGTGATGGGTTTACTGTTCTCCTCTATGTAGAGAGTTGAGATGATGCGATACTCCAGATGATTCTCATGTGTAACATAGTGAGAAAGAGATCTGTTGAGTTGGACATGCCTTTGGCTGAGCACAGGTGAATGTGATGATGAAACGATTTATTGGCCTCCTCTGTGCAGAGAGTTGAGATGATGTGATACTCCAGATGATTCTCATGTGTAACGCAGTGAGAAAGATATATGATGTGTTGCACATGCCTGTGGCTGAGCACAGGTGAACATGATCCTAGTGGTTGAGCATTAGTGAGTGTGGTTCTCCTGTGAGACGCAGTGAGATAGAGATGTGGACATCCTTGCGGCTGAGAAAAGATGGATGTGCCCCTAGTGGTTGAGCACTAGTGGGTGTATGAGATCCCTTGCTATATTGTCCAAAAGTCAGACTTACCTATAACCCTATTTGTGATGTAAAGGGTTCAGGTCGGCCCCACCATAATGTAAAAGATAACTAATATGGTAATTATTAATTATATTTTGAGTTATTGAGGTCGGCCCTATTGTGCCAATAGACACATCATTTGATGTGATAAGTCTTATATAAATAAAGGTGAATCCGCATTGAGGAAACACACTTATCATTGTGTCATCTCATGATTTCAGAAGTTGTGGTCTGAAATTGCGAGAATTACAACACCCACTTGTGTGCTAGATTTGGTGATGGTGTGGGAGGTCTTTCTCTTGAGAATATAGCAAAGGATTGGTTGGGTTTTCTTCCCTTGTTGAGAAGGGTTTCCCAGGATACTTCTTGTGTTCTTGTGCATGGTTATTCTTCTTGTGATCTTGGTTTGCTGCAGTGGTTATGATTCAATTTATGCTACATAGTAAGAAAATTAAAAATGCATCAGCTTACCATAAATTCAACATGGTATTAGAGTAGGTCGTGAAGATGACCACTTGCCCTTTAAAAAGGGAAAGGTCTGGAATCCCCAGTCGTGGGTCTTAAGGGGGAAAATAAAGCCTGGTCGCAAGCTTGAAGAAGACCCATAGACAGAGTCACAATTCTGCGAAACCTTATAGTTGGTCGTAGACCTCTAGTCTTGGTCGTACCCATGTCTAGGGTCTTAACAGCAAACCGCAGCCCAGAAATATGTGGTAAAAGAAAGGGTCGGAATTTTTGTGGTAAAGTAAGACTCGACCGAGCTCTGTGAGGAGGGTCGGTTGTCTAAAATAGGTTGCCCGCAAGGCCTAAATCCCTTGACCGACCTTTGTTTACAGTACTCTGGACAGCATGGGAGGGCAGCCACTTGTTCCTTCGTGGCTCGGCCTGCTAGAAAAAGAGAGAACAGTTGCAGCCTAGGAGAGGCTCGGCATGCTAGCCACAAGTCTTTTTTTTGGAGGGGGCAGCCACTAAGGGCTATCATGACCGCAAACTTGTAGACTTAAACCCTAAATCGACAGACCTGTTACAGTATTTTTTGAGACAGTAAGACAAGATAAGAAGTACAATTTGTTGTTGAAGGAGTAGAAGAAGATGGCTTCTACCAGTTCACATTTGTGCCTAGTGGAAGACAAGCAGTTACTGCATTTGTTGAATCTATAAGAAAACTGTGGAATTTGAGCAAGGTCAAAATCTTCTAAAGGGTCACCTTTACAGTCCTGTGCGTTGAAGACTCTATACAGTTATGAATGATTCAATATCTATTGTCAAAGAAGGCAGACTACAAGAATATTCTTCTACATATTGTATAAAATATTGTCAAACCATTTCGACATCTGTAGTTATGAGCTTGTCCAAAATTTGTTCAGATACAATTATGAAGGATATCTAGAACAAATGTTTTAAAAGAAAAGTCCCAGTTAAGGGAGAAAATTAAATAACCTTGAACAGCAGAGTAGGCACACCTATTACAGCAACTGAGGTTGATATAAGAGGTTGATATATGAGGCAGTTCTATGGTGGATGTGAGGTTGTAATAGAGGGTGGATCTAAGGTTGTCTGAGGCAGAGCCAAGAACAAACTACAGCAAATCTGAGGCAGACTTCATGTATAAGTTTCCAGATTAGACAACACTTTGAGGACTGTTTTGACATCAATTTTGAGGTCAAATTAAGGCCTGTTGGTGAAGTTATTGTTGAGAATGAACTGAGGAAAATCTGAAAGATAATTCAAGTGTGGGACAAGTCGATGTAGTCAGATTTGAGAAGTGAAACTATGAGGATTGCATGGTGATGTGAAGATCAAAAAAGGACATGTTTACAAATGTGATGTGACTTTTGAGCATGGGTTATATTCAACTCCTAGTAAGGAGACTAGACTTGCAGCCCTTGTTTCTAGGAGACTAGGTTTGCAGCTAGTGATGTACAGCAACATAATTTACCTTCTAAGTCTATGATAAACAAGCAGAATCTCCATTGGTGTACACTCTCAGGTATGCACTTATATATATTATTTGCATCATTGTCATAACGGTAATTGCAGGAAGAAGGAACCCTTGGTGCAATCGTGGATCCAGAGGGATCTCAGTACATACAAAAGAACAACACATTGGAAGTGAACACTCCAGGTTTGTTTGTTTTAATTATCATGCTACATTTCTAAGGTTGCTACATTACAAGTAGGTGTTGTAGCTGTGACAACAATCCTTAAATTGTTTTGATTCTAGAGATGTACTCATGAATCTCCTCTAGGAGATATTCTTGTCTTGTTTCCTTTCGTTTGTTTCCTTGTTCCAGGCAGGTTAACAACAAAGGAAGATGTTTTTCCTTCAGACTTCAGAGGGAGTCAAAACTATTTGAGAAGAAGGAAAAGACAAATACCTTCTCCCCTTCAGCAGTTCAGAGGGAGACAGTTATTGATCCAAGTTGATCCAGTTGTTCCAGTTGATATTCCCATAGACTTTGCAGTAGGCCATAAAAGGCCTGTCTGGGCTTGACAAACTCTGCAAGAGGCATAAAGACATGCAGCTGATGGAAGTGTCGAGAAATACAAAATGAGACTTGTAGTCAAAGGATTCTTACAAGCAAAGGGAGTGAACTATGATGAGACATATTGATCCAGTAGCTCGATGCACTTTCATCTGTACTACCATCCATGAGTTGGAAACTACATCAGATAGATAGATTCTTAATGAATTTGGGTTTCAGCAAGAGTGTTGTTGATCCAACCCTATACTATTACATTATTGGTGACGAGAGCCTAATTTTGATGACTTATTTAGGAAGTCGTGTTGTTGGATACAAGCAAGCCTTGACTTCTGATTTCGAGATGAAGGATATGGGTATGATGCACTACTTCTTGGGACAAGAAGTATGACAGAGGAACAATGAGATTTTCCATAAGTTAAGGAAAATATACAGTGGGGATATTAAAGAAGTTCAGTATGATAGAATGCAAATCCATGTCTACACCGATGGTGATGGATTTGACGAAAAATAAATGATAATGATTCAGACAAGATTGATCCACATGTGTATCGACAGCTAATTGGATCATTGATGTATCTGGTTAACACCAGACCTGATATATGTTATGTAGTGAATGTGCTTAGTGAATCCATGAGTCAGTCGAGACAAACTCGTTGGATAGCAGTAAAGCATGTATTGAGATATATACAAGGCACAGTTGGATATGGCCTAAGATATGCCTCCAGTGTGAACTTGATTTTGCAGGGATATGTCGACACAGATTGAGCAAAGATTACAGTGGACCGAAAGAGCACATTTTATTGTTGTTTTACCTTGGAGTTTTCCATGGTTTCCTGGTGTAGTAGGAAACAAATTTATGTGGCCTTGAGTATTGCAGAAGAAGAGTATATAGAATTGAGTGTGGCAGTCAACAAAGCAATGTGGCTTCGCAAGCTTCTGACAGATTTATTTGATCATGAGATGGATACTATTATTATTTGTGATAACTAGAGTTGCGTGAAGCTCTCTAAGAACCCTGTGTTTCATGATAGATCGAAACACATTGAGATAAAATATCATTATATCAGAGACATGTTGCAGAGGAAAGCAGTAAATGTGCAGTACCTTCCTACACATGAGCATATTGCAGATATCTTCACCAAACCGCTTTCCAATATGAAGTTCGAGTACTTCCGTGAGAAACTGGCTTGGTGAAGATTACCTCCCTAGCTAAGAGGGAGTGTTGATGATTACAGCCAAGATGAAGTTCGAGTACTTCCATGAGAGACTTGGCCTAGTGGAGAATGCCTCCCTAGATGAGAGGGAGTGTTGATGATTACAGTTGTGTGAGACATCCTCCAGGACATAGATTGAGTGAGTCGACCTAAGAGAAATCCCATGAGTTGGGTGTGTGGTTCCTCTCTGAGACGGAGAAGGAACGTTGTGTTCCCCTGTGGTGGGGTGAGGAAGCCCATGAGTTGGGTGTGCCCATGAGCTGGGTGTGTAGTTCCTCTATGAGATGGAGATGGAATGTTGTGTGCCCCTGTGTGGGGAAGCCCATGAGTTGGTTGTGTTCCCCTAAGAAGAGAAGATGACCATGAGATGGGTGTATCATTTGAGATGAAATGATGTGTACCCCTGTGAGGGGTGAAGGAGCCCATGTGATGGGTTTACTATTCTCCTCTATGCAGAGAGTTGAGATG
>JASDQU010242777.1:55303-84861 GCA_032191745.1 Picea mariana
CAGGTGTTGTTTCTAGACAAGTTGTGTAGGGATAGTCAGTGTGTCTGTCTCCTCGAGGCTTTTATTCATCAATGACAATCTTTACGGTTGTTGCATGGTGATTTGTTAGCATTAAACCTCAGTTATTGCATACTTGGAAAGAAGTGCGAAGGTGGCGGGCACAGGAAACAGCGATTAGGAATTGGATATTTCATGAACCTGCTAACCCGACAATCCGTGAAAGAGATTCCAAGAAATCGCCAAGTATGGAAAGCGAACGGACGGGCTTCAAAATGGGGTGACAATAGTTCCCTAGGAGATGTGAGGACCCGATGGTCAAATTGTAGGTCTCATAACTTTTGAGTGTAAAATGTGTAACACGGAAGAGGGTATGATGTGGGAGTCCGAAAATAAATTTGTATATCGCGGAATTATGGGTATTGTTTGTAGGTCACGGAACAATGGAAGTGCAATCTAGAGCCCACCTACCAGGGAATCCGTGATCGGAAAAGTGGCTAGGTATGGAATGGGGAAGCGGTTGGTCAGACTCGCAATATAAAAGCACGAGTGCAAATGTGAATGTCCAACAACCCATGTAGTTAGACATTTTCAGAAAAAATGACTAAGTAACCAGAAAGAGAAAGCAGAGGGGAAAAAGAAACCATAATTTGGTTAACTATAGAAGAGGGAAAAGAAGGGCTAATATATGCAAATCTGTAAGACATATCCCATTTCCTGGCAAGATCTTTTCTGCATGTTTCTGGACAAGTTGTATACTTATTGCATATACTTGGAAAGAAGTGTGAAGGTGGCGGGCACAGGAAACAACAACTAGGAATTGGAAATTTCATGAACCCGCCAACCCGATGATCCGTGAAAGAGATTCCAAGAAATGGCCAAGTATGGAAAGCGGTCGAACGGGCTTCAAAATAGGGTGACAAGGATTCCCGAGGAGACGTGAGGCCCCGAAAGTCAAATTGTATGTCTCAGAAATTTTGAGTGAAAAATGTATAACACGGAAGAGGGGATGATGTGGGAGTCTGAAAGTCAATTTGTATATCATAGAAGCCCAGGTGTTGTTTGCAGGTCACGGAACAATGGAAGTGAAATTTAGATACCTCCTGCACGGGAACTCACGATCAAAAAAGTGGATAGGTATGGAAAGGGGAAGCACTCGGTCGTAATCGTGATATAAAAGCATGAATGCAAATGTGAACCTGTGAGTCCGCCAAACTGCGCAGCAAGATATTTTTGGAAAAATGACTAAGTAACCAGAAAGAGAAAGTACAGGGGAAAAAGAAAGGAGAATTTGGTTAAGTATAGAAGAGGGAAAAGAAGGGGATATAAGAGAGTGGGAAAATAGAAAAGCAGAGGGAAATTTTTGCGAGCGGGAATTGGTCTCAAACAAGCCCCATTGTTTCAAAACCATCATTTTATAGTCCAATATTGTATCCACTTACTTGTTTTCTATTGTGCTTGTACCATTAAAAAGGGTGTGAGAAAAAGTTTTGTTGAAGATTTGTTTTTATTGCAACTTGTGGGAGTAATTGTGTTCTTGATACTTTCTTCAATGAATTTGACATATTATCTTAAGTATTAAACTTCTTTCATGATGGGTTGTCAGCATTAAAGCTTAATAATTGCATATCTAAAAACAACAATGACGATCTTGAATTTTAATATTGTGGTTGATTTCATAGTCCCATTTGACTTTAGCCACCATATATCATTTGGTTTTTTTTATTCGCAAAGAAGAAATTTGGTAATTTCATTAATAAAGTAAAAGTGCTCAAATAGAGGCCAGGGGATGGAAAACTAATGAAATGTTTCCTTTTGGAGTAAAGGAATCAAGGAAGCGAAAGGGAAATAAGAAATTGTTTGCTCAGCAAGGTTGAGATCAAAACGAAACTTCTAGGGTGGGGCCCCAACTGCCACATCGTGAATTATGTTGCTATGTTCTATCTGCATTACGAATCGAATTGAATGTTGGTTTGAAATTGTCTTAAATTCATTTATCTTTCCATAGAAGCCTGATGGGATCGACACAATGCATTGTCATATAATTGTTCAATGCTCCATATTAGATCAAAATACTTGAGCCAATACAATATTCAAGAATTATGAGACTATCGAACCATGCAAATGAGAAGAGGTGTTAAATCCAACAAAGAAGCAGCAACCAAGATTCCAAGGAAAAAATTTTAATAGTAAATCCATAAAAAAAAAATATATTGAGCAGTGTATATTTATCCATAGAAATTGGATTGAGTTATATGCACTGAAGCATTGAACATATTTGTCATAAATATAGGCACAGAAGCTACAACAAAAAAAAAAATGCATACAAATTTGTGTTGTTCCTCTAGTGGGACAACATGCAGGAGCCATCGAGATGCTCTTCAACATGCATACAAAACTCATTACCATGATTGTTTAGGAATTCCTTGTAGTATTCTCCTCGAAAGGTTGATGTTGGTTGTCACAATCTCAATATCTTCCAGAATACCTGAGGTGACAAAGAAATAGGAGAGTGGCTCCGCAGTGGAATAATTCTTTGGCTTGAAGCAAATCAAAACCACTCCTGCTCCTGACGTTGACGACCTGGAGACATTGTAAGGCACCACTGAATTGTACAAATAACAAGTAAAATGCCTCGATGAGAAGAGTTTCCAATCTGTGGCCACCACTACCAAGAGCACGACATCCCGCGGCTTCACTCCAACGGCCCACCCCAGTAAGAAAGCAACCCAAAATTCTTCAAATGCAGGAGGACATAAGAACCCATCCTCACAATAAAATTGATAGTTCTCACAAGCTTCCCATGAGGAAGAAGAGAAAAAACATTGTAGGGAAAGCGGAAGAGCCTGAAACTGAAAATGAGGACACACCAAGATACCACCTCCTTACAATCGAAGACTTCAGGGACACAGCCTACACGAGCAATTTGAGAGGTCCAAATTAATTCATTCTAGGCAGAAGGGGACCAAGAGACCCCCTCCTTATAGGAAAATACCTCAAGGACACAGGCTGCATGAGAAATTCCATAGGAACAAATTAGTTCGTTCTGGGCGGAAGGAGATGAGTAGTAGGAATATGCCTTGCACCAGTGGGAGTTCTGGTCCTCATCCCCTAAGATGTTAATTGTATATCTAGAGAACATGAGAGTGGTCTTGTAATTGAATAGTTATTTGGCTTGAAATATATCTCTGGGTGCATCAAGAGACTATTTCCTTACAGTGAAAGACTTCCGCCCAGAACAGACTAATTTGGGCCTCTGGAATTCCTACTCTCGAGCTGCAAAGTGGCTATTTCATTCAACGTCGGTTTATTTTCTAAAACCCCTTCCTTTGGTACTGTCAAGGTCGCCATCGTCGAGCCAGGAAGTGCCCCTCGTTATGGTTGATTTCAATTTGTGCACAGGAGTGGGAACATCGTTTGCATTGCCATCATCCATGGATGTATCATCGTCCATCAGATCATCTTCCTCTAGATCGAAATCGACCGCATCAACCTCTGCGCCAGCCATCAATGCAGGCGGGCGGGCGGGCTGAGCAGGCGGGGTTGCCTTGGAATTATTTGGCTTGAAATATATCTCTCGGTGCACCAAGGTACCATCTCATTTTTTTCTTCTGGGCGGAGGGAGATGAGTAGTAAGAATATGCCTTGGAGCACTGGAACTTCTGGTCATCATGCCCGAAGGTGTTTATTGTATCTGAACAGAACTGTTGTCAAACTGCTTCCATAAGTTAACGAGAATGTTTGTTTTCTCCAGATGATGTTTGAAATGAACATTCGGAAGGGATAATATAACCCTTCACAAATATTGGTTTAATGTGTATCAATGGGAGATCTCCTCGAGCCTTTCAATGATCAATGATAACCTCTACGACTCATACATAATGATTTGTTACCATTAAAGCTTACTAATCACATATTTATACAAAAGTGCGAAGGTGGCGGTGACGGCGAAGAGAGATTAAGGATTAGAGATTTTGTGAAGCCACCAATTGGACGACGCATGAAAGAGATTGCATGATGCTTGAAATGAACACTTGTAAAGGATAACACAACCCTCCGCAAATATTGGTTTAATTTGTATTAATGAGAGATCTCCTCCAGCCTTTTAGACATTAATGACAATCTTAACGGTTCCTACACGATGAGTTATTAGCATTAAAGCTTAATAATTGCATATCTAGAAAGAAGTGTGAAGGTGGTGGGGATGGTGAAGAGTGATTAAGCATTGCACATTTCGACGAACTGCAAACCCGCGAAAGAGATTCCAAGAAATGGCCAAGTATGGAAAGCAGTCGGTCGGCCTTCAAAATAGGGTCACAAGTTATACTCAGAAGACGTGAGGGGCCGATGGTCAAATTGCATTTCTCTGAACTTTTGACTACAAAATGTGTAATAAGGAACAGGCCACAATGACGAATTTCAACGGTCAATTTGTATATCACAGAATTTCGGGTGTTGTTTGTAGGTCGTGAAACAATGGAAGCACAATGTTGAGCAAGCCTGGCCGGGAACCGGCGATGGAAATAGTGGCCAAGTATGCAATGGGGAAGTGGTTGGTCGGACTCATGACATAAAAGCATGAGACATACTCTGAACAGAGCATATTGACGGGCTTGAAAATAGGGCTACAAGTTCTACTCAGGATACGTGAGGGATTGATGGTCAAATTGTATGTATCTCAACTTTTGATTGCAAAATGTATAACACAGAACATGGGACAATGACGGACTTCGAAGGTCAATTTTTATATTGTGTAACTTCGGGTGTTGTATAGAAAAGCATGAGACATTCGTAAAAATGACTAAGTAACCAGAAAGGGAAAGTAAAGGAGAAAAAGAAAGGGGAATTTGGTTGTCAATTTGTAGATCGGGAAAGCCCGGGTGATATTTGCAAGTGGTGGAACATTGGAAACGCAATGTTGATCCCACCTACCCGGGAACCCACGATCCAAAAAAGTTGTTGAACATGAAACAAGGAAGCAGTCGATTGGACTCCTGATATAAAAGCATCAGTGGAAATATGAACATGTGAATCTACCAACTCACGCACCTAGACATTTTCTGAAAAACGACTAAGTAAACAGAAAGGGAAAGAAGAGGGGAAAAAGAAAGGGGATGGCAATTTTCGGAAGCGGGAATTGGTGTTAAGAAATCCCCATTGATGGTCTTAATAGTAACTATGAAGTGCATTAAACAGGTGAACAGGCTCTTCAATCAAGGAATAGATCAAGAGAGTCATGCTTATAGTTTCCAGGATGTGTTTGCATAAGAGAAGCATCGAAAATCCAGAGGAAAATCAACTTTGGGATGTTTAAGTAAAATTATTGTACTGTCAACTTCATCGTAAGTATAACAATGACGAATTTGAATTTTAAGATGAATTTTAATTTTAATTTTTTGTGGTTGATATGATAGTTCTATTGGACTTCACGTAGCATATATCCTTTTATTTCAGAATATTTCTAAAGATGAATTTTGGTAAGTTCATCGATCAAGTAAAAGTGTTAAAACGAGCCACATACTACATTTGCGTCAGAGAGATTTTATTAAAAGGCAAAGCAGGTCCTGTATAATCTTTAAAATCATAGAAAAACTGCCAAGATCATGAATGTATCATTAATTTCCATAAAGAAGCATACAACCAAGAGCCAAGTAAACACCAAATGTATTGAAAGTCGAGGCACAAGGAAACGCATGAATACAAAAGGCGCCAAGGGAGATCTCGTAAGGGTCCATAGAGTAGTACGCATCGACCTATGCATCAAACAATTTGATATAAAAAAAAACGCATGTGGCATTTGTTTTCTCTTACATGTGGCATATGTTCCCATGAGAAAATAATTGGGCCCATGAGAACCCTGAACTACAGTAGGAAATCACATGAACAAAATTCTACCAAACACAAGACAACACAAAACCAGTGGAGATTCGGCATTGTATTCTAGCTATAACCAAACCCCCAAATGGGCACCAAGAAACTTGTCGATTACTATTTTACCATGAAGCAAGATCACTATGGACATTTTCTTCTGATAGTGCTATGTTCTATTACTACCAGTTTTAACAATGCCAAATTTGCAATATTATCGGAAATGCCTTATGGTTTCGTTTAGAGGAGAAAGACATTTTGGCGGTTCAAAGGATGGGCCCAATTTATTCACAGTTGGATACTTTGTATGGGGTTTGTCCTCATGCTTCCCATTTTTGGACTGAACAATCTTATGTGCTTCCTGTTCAATTTGTCATGGCACTGCAAAATTCTATTCATATCCTCATTGGGTGGCATGGACAAATACACATGAGATTGTTTTGTTTCCTGCCAACGCTTGATATGAATTTTTTTAATTTTTTTTTTAGCCGATATGCAGTATTGCATTGTCCTCATTTAAGGTAAATTTGCTATGGACCCGAAATTTGCACAGCATGTAGACATTGTTTTTCTTTTTCTGTAGGTATATTCATATGGAAATTATGCTAACCCAGGAAGCACATATTGTAACAGAGGTTGTCTAATTGCACAATGTACGATTGTGTTATTGACGGTTTGGATGGCAGCATTGAGGCAATGTCTATATATGTAAGGGAATTTTTTATTGCATCGTAGACAATCAATTGTATCATCATTTATGAAAGCAGAAGAAGAAGCGGGAGAGTTGCATTTGGCACATATAGGCTCAAAGGGGGTCGAGTACGCATTCGCTACAACCAAAACACCCTCAACCTGGGCACGTGAGAATAGCAGTTAATATATTGAACAATATAATATACAACTATACAACAAAAAAAAAATGCAGAAAATTGGTGAAGGAAAATTGTAGGAGCAAAGTGAGGATGAAATTGTAGATGTATACGCACAACAGTTCTTGAGCTAGTTGGTTTCTTGAGATCCTTTACTATGTTTTTTCACAATTATGTTACAAATGTTGCTTGGGTTGTGTGAAAGATCATTTTTTTAACATCTCTTTTGTTTTTTATATTTTTTAAGAGCATAAGTGGAAATTTCACTTTATGCGATTGTTGCTCCATTGAGGAAAACAAATTTGAATATGTGTCGAACAATTATAGTTGCAACATGGAACAGTGCAATAGTTGTGTAACATAACCAAGATACATGGACATGTGAAAGTAAAGGACAAAATTGGATATGGAGAACAGTACCATTGCCTTGTCGTTGTCTAACTCTCCATATTTTATATGGAGAATGTGTTGCGAGACAAGTTTTCGCGTGACTATGACAGTTGCACCAATGGTTTTGATTGGTTAAGTTTCATTGCTCTGTGCAAGTTGGTTGATTGTCGTGTCTGGTATGAAACAATATTTTGAACAAATCGCAAGAATTTTTTCCACAATACTTGTTTTGTTGAGCGATATAATCCGATCACAATCACCATGGTCATATATTGTTTTGGGAAATATATTAAAATTTGTAATGGATATCCCATTACCTGGAAACATATTTTCTGGATGTTTCTAAACAAGTTGTGTAGGGATAGTCAGTGTGACTGTCATCAGGGCTTTGTTGTTTGTCATGTCAGCACGCATAATGGATCTAGTTTTGTTTGCCTTTTCCAAGTAGGTGTTATAGATGAACATTATGTCCTCGACGAACACTTGTCCAGTTCGGCGGTTGTTCAAGCCCTCTATTGATAGTATTTTGGGTGTTATAAGTTTAGACCTGGTGACATTTTTTGAACAGGAAAAGTAATGTGAATGGTATTCTGCATTATTTTTTTGTTTTCTTTTTTACTGGCATAAATGTACAAGCAGACACACAACTTGGATGAAGTATGGAGGTTAGAGTTTTTCAACCAAACCTCTTAGTCTGTGGAACTTGCATTATGTTTGGCGTCTCACTTGCGGTTGTCGATGCTTCTTGTGAACTGCAAACCATGTGTTGCAGATGACATTAGCATATTGATCATGGCATACATAAATAAATAGCTCAGGATATTTTTTTGGTAAACATATCAGGAACACAATGTATGAATCTTTACCTTTGGGCTTGTCATTCTGTTGATGTTTGCGATGATTGATTACTCATGCCCATGTCACTAGTCCAACTTTTTCTGATGCAAGCATGTGTAGATGAACATCCAAATGAATAAATAAGAATATGCATTGTATATTGTCCATAATTGTTTTGAATGTCACATACAGGCTCGAAGGAGATGGAATACAAAATAGGGTGTCAAGGGATACTCAGGAAACATGAGGACCCGATGGTCAAATTGTATGCCTCAGATTTTTTTACTATAAAAATGTGTAACAGGGAATAGGGCATGATGGGGGAGTATAGCAGCCAATCTGTATGTCGCGGAACCTCCAAAGCTAGAGGTGCAATCTTGATCCCGCCAGCCCGAGAACCCGCAATCAAAAAAGTGGATAAGTATGGAATGAGCAAGTCGTCAATCGGAGTCATGATATAAAAGCATGAGTATAAATGTGAAACCGTGAGCCCTCCAACCCACGCACCTAGAAATTTTCGGAAAGACGACTAAGCAAAGCAACCATAAATCGAAAGAAGAGGAGAAAAACAAAGGTGAATTCGGTTAAGTATAGAAGAGGGAAAAAAAGGGATAATAGAAAGTGGGAAAATAGAAATGGAGAGGGAAATTTTTGGAAGAGGGAAGTCTCAACAAAGGCCCATTGTTGCCAAATCATCATTTTCTAGTCCAATATTATATGCACCTACTCGTTTTGTGTGTTTGATGTATTATTACAGTTGGTATACCTTTTTGAAGATTGTACTTCATCCCCCTCTGCTGTGGCATATAAGAATTCATCTTCTTGTCCAACTAATCTATTTCTTTCAATGTAGCAACGCAAAAAATACAGTGGACATGAAGGTAAGTTAGTATGTAGAAAGACATGTAAAAAAAGAAATGCAGTTTTATTTATTTCAATTTAACAGCACAGAGAATACAATTCACGTGAGGATAAGTTACTATGTAGGAAGATATGTAGTATCTACATACAATAAATTAGGTGCAAAGAAATAGAACAAGTAGAACAAATATACAGACAATAAATGAAATACTAAACAATGGAATATGAAATAAGAGTGGAAGCATGCACCTTTGTATCTTCTCTTCTACATTTGTAGCAAAGAGTCCCTTGTCTTCTCCAGTTATTATGTTTGTTTAAATGTAGCAATGCAGAAAAATACGATGGACATGAAAGTAAGTTGGTATGCAGGAAGACATGTAAAAAAATAAACAGAGTTCGATTTATTTCAATGTAGCAGCACAGACAATACAATTGACGTGAAGATAAGTTATTATGTAGGAAGATACGCAGTATCTACATACAATAAACTAGGTGCAAAGCAGTAGAACACATATATAGACAATAAATGAAATACAAAACAATGGAATATGAAATAAGAGTACAAGCATGCACCTTTGTATCTCCTCTTCTACACTTGCGGTAAGGAGTCCTTCGTCTTCTCCAGTTATTATGTTTGTTTCAATGTGGGAACACAAAAAATACAATGAACATGAATGGAAGCTGGTATGCAGGGGAGAACAAGTAATATGTACATATAGTAAATGAGAATCAAGGGAATAAAATAAAAGGGAGTTAGAAACATTAACCTTTTCTTTTCTTGATCCATGGTTGTAATTATATAGAATTTTTCCTGTCCAAAATATATTACAAGACATAAAATATTAAGAAATTGCATGGTCATAGTTGAATGATTTTGGTTTTGTGCAGCAAAGTATCCAGATATGCTTTGAAACATGGAAATATAATTTTGCAATATATTTGATGTATATTTCATATTTCAATTAGAAGACAAATTGTATCATGGTCAGACTAGTCTGTGTATAGGATAAAGAGGTTGTATTGTGATATGGGCACATTTCACCATATATGGCTAATAAGTGTGTTTTGCAAATGTTTTATCTTAACCCAAAAAAAGAGGACATTGTAATTGCACATGTAGTTGTCCAATTATTTGTTATGCCACTATTTTGTAGTATGTCAACACTGAAGTATCCTATAATGATAATGGTTTTGTCCAGATGTAAATGGTGTGATGCATTTGAGAACGCATTCATTATGTTAGCAATGTTGCACGTGAAGCGACATAGAAATTGAATATTTCAATTTGCAATCCACGGAACACCACTCTTGCTAGCACCATCTCAATATATTTTTATTCTAGAAGAAAATTTTGCAAAGGCATGTAGGTATGGTTCAGAGTTAGGAGAAAAAAATGGAGAAAAATTTAAGAGCAGGATGGAAAGATTTGCCAATTTTGTGCAATTTTGTGCAATTTTGTTGCAGCCTAGGCACGGTTGTATCATACCTATCCCTTCTACACCTACATGCAGTTTTCATCTACAAGAACATCCTGCAGAGGAAACAAATTTGACATCGTATTTTTTATTCAAAAGACACAGGTTCGATTCCCGTACAGGATAGGCAGGCATGGTATAGGCGCTAGATTTCGACTTCGTCACACACGGCAAAGGACCAAAATTTGCAATGCTAGAAAAAATGGCAGTCGGATTTGTGCACACGACACTCGCATGGGCATGGTGCAGAGTCCTGGGAAAAAATCAGAGGAAAATTGAAGAGCAGGAGAAAACGATAAGCCAACCTCTATGCAAAGTCTACACGACAAGAACGATGAATAAATACTTAAACATTCTTCCTTGAAAAATGCAAACAGCGAACAGTAAACAACAAACACGAAAGAAAGTATATTATTGAAACTTACTTGTTAATGATGAACGACAGAACCGCAGGTCCACTTGCGGGTGCAAGACTTGAACACTGCAAAGTGAAAAAAAACAGCTCCAACTGTCGGCGCAGGTCCCCAACCTTGCAAAGTCGAAGAAAACAAAATAAAATGACAAGCAACAAACCAGCGAACAAGCACGAACAGGCTCAATTGCAGCCGTAGGACCTCAAACTCGCAAACTTGAAGAAAACAACAACAAGCAGCAACCAATGAACCAACGAACTAGCGAACAAGCAACAACCACTAAACGAGTAAACAACATATGTATCTTCAATGATTACCAAATTGCATCCCAAGCACAAAGGAAATCTGAAACATATGACGACCATGGGAGTAGAAATAATTAAACATTATTACTTGCAAACTGCAAATAGTAAACAACAAAGAGAGAATATAAATGAAATTATGGCATCAACACTTACTTGGCAACGATGAACAACAGAAGTGCAGGGAAAATTGTGGGTGCAGGACTTGAACCCTGCAAATTCAAAAAAACAGCTCCAACTGGGGATACAGGACCCCAACCATGCAAAGTTGAAGCAAACAAAAGCAAGCAAAAAGTACCAGTAGGTCCAACCACACGTGCAGGTCCTCAACCTTGCAAAGTTGAACCAAACAACAACAACAAGCAACCGACAAACCAATGAACCAACGAACAAGAAGCAGCCACTGAACCAGTAAATAATATATGTATCTTCAATGATGACTAAATTTCATTCCAAGCATAGAAGTATGAAACATACGATGGCTATGCAACTGGCGATGGACAACAATATTTTCCAAATTCACTGCAACATTGTATGGAAAAATTCGAGGAAAAATGTATTGTGAGAAGCCTATTTAGGTAAAAATTTAAGGTTGTCAGGTTGTTTATGGGCCTCATGCTATGAAAACATTTAAGTTGCCAGGCTTGTTTAAGGGCCTCGCACTATGTAATCATTTAAGTTGTCAGGCCTATTCAAGAACCTCAAGAAGAGTGGCAATGCTCTAAGCCTTCAGTATGTAAACATTCCAATACAAATAGAAATAATAAAAACATTAAAAAACAATGTCGATGCTCAGAACTTTCGGTATGTAAACATTGCAATAAAAATTTAATAAAAATTAAAAAAGAGCGTTCAAGCTCAAAACTTTGGATATCTAAACATTTACAACATTGGGAACAACGAAGCTGGAAATAAGACCTCCAATCTATTCTCCAATGAAACAATGACATATAAGATTTTTTTTATTACATAAAAAATAATATTTTTACTTATATAGTTTGAACAATACAGATGATGCAAAAATTTATAGTCAAAAGGCATATTAATACGAATTATCGATCGTTGTAGTCCCTCTACACTTTTGACAGGGACTAATAACAAGAGTCTATAGATTTGACATAACTATCGATGACACTTATAAATAATTGAGTCAATTACCACACTTCTCTTTCTTACACTTATAAATAATTTCTTACACTTATAAATAATTGAGTAAATTACCACACTACTTTTTCTTAAATACTAATCGATTAAAACTTCAAGAACCCTCACAAAGATCTCTAAAAGTTTAATATATCTTCTTGTTACAAATATAATTTCCAACCATTATAACTTCTAACCATATGCACACTTCTCTTTCTTACACTTATAAATAATTGAGTCAATTACCACACTACTTTTTCTTAAATACTAATGGATTAAAACTTCAAGAACCCTCACAAAGATCTCTAAAAGTTTAATATATCTTCTTGTTACAAATATAATTTCCAACCATTATAACTTCTAACCATATGCATTTGTCATAAGGAGTAATTGAATGACCACTTAAATAATTATAATTATGTATCCAAGGAATTAGTCATATACATTAAAACACACTACAGGATTCGAACACATGACTACTTGAGTGTGAAATCAAGAGATATACCGGCGAGTCTAACTCACAAATGTGATTTTCCTTTAGAGTCCAACATAATAACAATTAGGAAGTCATACTTGTTCTATATTAGACCAAAATGAACTTAGGAAAGGTTGTCATAAACGACTTACTAATTAATGTACAATTTATATATATATATATATATATATATATATATATACCTTTCGGTGTAAACATACTCCCAGTCCATTTGGTTATGCAGGCTCGTGACAGGTCGGTCGACACTCAGCAACAATGTTTCAAAGGAAAATACTGACGCAAGGAGATTGGGTGAACGTTTTTGGGAATGTCGCAAAATTAAGAGTGTCATAGGATGCCACGAAAGATTAAAAATTGAACAAAAGTTTTATTATCAGTAAAAATTCATGTGAGTTGAGTAGTAGCGTAAATTAGTGTACCAAATAATTAAAAGTCGCCAGTGATTACAAGTGATACTTATTATTAGTCACTAACGCAAGTTAATCACTATGATTGTTGTATCACAAAAGTAATACAGCTTCAGCATTCAACTAAAGTATGTTGGGTACAGTCAGCGAAATCATTCAAACATTTAACACTTCAGGTGAAGAGAAAGATTCTGAGAGTTTATTTCTAACTCAACGAAATTAAACCACTTCATTGTCAGTTAACAATAATGACGCATGGGAGGTAGATGAACTGATAGTAAAGATGAGGAAATTAGTGAAATCTCACATCATTAGGTACTTGATTTCCTTATCGTATCATAAACTGATAAGATTAACATCTCTCCATCAAGAGATCAATTCCTACAGGGATTTGATTAACTAAATTTTAATATTATATTTTATATTAAAATGTAATATATTATGAGATTGAGGTTGTTAAGGCTTTTCCAAACTGAGATCGAAATTAAAAAAAAGGCAATGTAACATTGTAACATATTGAACATTAAGCTAAGAGGGAGCACAAAAAATTTACAGAAGAGATTAATCACAAAGAGTTACGTATTTATGTTTAATTAGTAAAGTCTTCTTGGTATCTCTCTGTTTTTAAACTTCTTTTATGATCTGGCTCCTGCATGAATAAGGATAAAATACTAAAGAAATTTATTGAGTCGAGAAAATTTGATAAGTCAAGAAAGGAATTTGTTGATAACACGCCCAATACGCACGAAAAAGAGTTCAATAAATCCAACCCGTGCGGTACCTATCTCTACGGAAACTCTTCATAACTATTAAGTACAAGGCTTGGTTTGATTCCATAAGAACTAAATAATTAGGAAGAATAAAATTTTGATTTCAATAGATTTCCACAAAAATTATCGATTGAGAAATTTGACTGTGCATAAATATCTCCCAGATATTTTTTCAATAATCTCATTACGTTATATAGATAGGTTTACTATGAAGTAATTTATTCTACCTTCGAATTTAATTACTAATTTCATTAACAGTGGAAAAATGTGGAATCAACTATGATCAGATTTGTCTATGCAAACTCAAAATTTGTAAAAAATTTACACATAGAATTAAATTGAGAAAATGGTATCCTCTACAAATTAATTGTGCACAATGATTAAAATTCACACTAGTAAGCTAGATGACAACAAATGATTTGACAGTCCTGGATATCAATAATCGGCTAATAACAATAGTTCAGTAAATAAACATTATAAATTTTCAGAACCTATTATTCGATTTTCTAGCACCTTGTTATTGTAGAAGGAAATACACATATCACAACTCTTCCAACAAGAAATACTTCAGAGTAATTGTTTATGACAGAACATGAACATTTATCAATTGCATATTCGTATATACCCCTTTAACAACAACTGTAATATAGAATACTATAATGAAATCATTAATTCATAATCATGTTTTTTCATAATACATCCTTGGGTAAACAATTAACTTGCTACTGTCAATAAGAAGAATTATGTAATAAAATATCGTGATCGAAATAAAGATGTTCTTGAAAGTAATCTTCAATCAAGTAGAATTGTTGTGCAACTCCCTCTTTGTTCACACCTGCTAATCCAAGAACTTCACCAGTACCTCCCAGCCAACGCTAGGGGTACTCTTCTTCCCCCTTAGCCCCCCGAACCGCAAAGGGGTCACACACAAGAAACCAAAAAGTAGCTCCAAGCTTGCCTCGCAAGGAAGAGCTTCCATTGTTTCTCCAAGCTTGGTATCTCAATTCTCACAAGTAAAACACAATCCACAATAATTTTGGCAGCATAACCTTACCAAGAATAAGTGATTCCCCTTTCTCTTCTACACCATTTGTTTTATAAAAAAATCCTCACTGACAGATGTCCCCATGCACAATTAATTAACTTTTTAATTAATTTAATTAGGATTATTCACCCACACACTTGTCACACTATCCCCAAGTTGCACAAGTAATTACAAGATTTATTTTATTTAAAAAGTCAATTTCCCTCACATTCCCCGATGTGTTCCTATTTTCGCTCTTAGTTGTCCCTTTCTTCCCCAAATTCTCATTTAATGAGTGTCTCTTAACTAAATCTTAGTTAGAGTTGGATTATGAGTCTTCTTCTAGTTGGACTAGTGGTAGCTTGACTCTAGATACTATTCTATGTGTACACCTATTCTCTCATATTTTATTTATTTCTATTTTAAAAATCTATTTTATTAATTGCATGCACACATGTGCAATTTACCCAATCTTTAGATTTTATTCCCTTTTTTCCTAGACTTTGATTATTCTCCAATACTTTAACTCATGTCATAATCCATTTAGTCCTTTAATTAAATTTAGACTTAGACTTAGTCTTAGACTTAGGCTAGACTTTTATTTGGATTTATAATTAATAGATTCATTGTTTAATTAATTATTTTAAATCCGACAAGGTCTAATAAATTCAATGTTTTCTAGGTCACCTAGATTTATTGACTCAAGTTTTTAATTACGTGACGTGCCCTTCAAGACACACCTCCGTGCTCCAAGGGTGCCACTCGATTTTGACTAGTTTTGGAAGTTTTTCCGACCCTTGGAGTCAACACTCCACTTGGTCGACCTTGTGAGAGACTAAGGGCTTCTAAGGAATAAGGACTTCGCCTTATTGCACGCTCCTTATAATCTTCGTGAGTGATTTTCTCAGACCGCCCTCACGACATCGTGGACCTCTCGAACTAGGTAATCGTTAACCTACCATTCGATCCATGACGGGAGTGCTAGTAGGCTATGGCAGGGACGTTGCCACACATCTCCCTCAATGTCTGGTTTATGTGCATGGCCCCTCTACTCCTTATGTGATTCGTATTAGCAAGCATCGTCAAGCTTGCATCCACTAATAAAACCCATGTCAATAATACACATACATAAATAATACTATAACCAATCATATGTCACAAGTGCATAAATGAAATACCCAATCAAAATGCAATTCACTCATTGACTCAATCTGGAGTCCAAGGAAGTCCATTGATGTCATCAGCATCCATAATCTATCATGTGTCCAGCACACTCAAAAAAACTCGTCAATAGCATCTGCTAATACATATAAATCAAATAAAAATAATTCACAACACATCATCATCATCTTGTATAATCCATAATCGAAACGTAATCACAATGTACCATAACTGGATCACTTGCACACAAGTGTCCTCAAAGAATAAGTCAATAAAAGTGTGCTCGATAAAGCGGGATGTTACATATTTGAGTTGTGTAAGTATTTGGGGGTGTGTTTTATCATAGTATACATGTTCACGTTGTTAATTTTGCAATTTCAAGTTTAAAGAGAGTGGCTATGCTAAAAAGGAAAATTTTTCCTTGTAATTTGCAAGGTCTAAACTGTACTAAGTGACAAAATTAAAATGCATGCCCAGGATTTCTTGTAGCTCCAAAAATAGTTTTATAAGTGTTAATATGGAGTTACATATATGGTAAAAATTTATGTATGCATATTCAATTGAAGAATAGGAGAGGTTGCTTTCATGCACCTATAATTGGGATTTCATGTAAATTTGAAGGGAAAATTGCCTTATTGTACAATGCACGCCCTAGTCTCAATTTTGACCCAAATGGAGTGGTTCAATTTTTAGAAGTTGTAGTTTGTGATTTTACACCTATATATAAACTTACATTGGAATTTTCGGACATAAACCTACCTGGTGTACATAAAGGATAAAAATTGTCGTGTAAAACCAAAGGGCCAAATTGTTAAAGTTGGTTATATTAAACTGCATGCCCAAAGTTGGCTAAGGCTCAATAATTTAGTATTTAAGATGTAAATTGATCATTAAAATATTTATAACCCGTTTGTACAATTAGTAGTGCATTTACACTCCAAAAAGGATGATTTCTATGCAAAAATATTCACTACATTTTGATGAAGGTCATAAAATAATCTTTTGTGCAAAAATAGGAAAGAGATGCATAGTAAAACCCTCAAAATGCACAAACTGCTTGTAAAAAGTAACCCAATGTTGTATTATACCTTAGATTTGAGTTGTGCAAGTTGCTAGGGATGTGTATTATCATAGTAGACTTGTTCATGTTGTATATTTTGCAATTGCAAGTTTAAAAAGGGTGGTTGTGCAAAAGAGACAAAGTTTGTCTTGTAATTTGCAAGGTCTAAATTTTATTAAGTGACAAAATGAAAATGCACGCCCAAGCTTCCTTGTAGCTCCAAAAATTATTTTATAAGTTTTAAGATGGAGTTACATAAATGGTAAATTTACCTATGCATCTAAAGTTCAATTGAAGACTATGAGAGGTTACTTTCATGCACCTAGAATTGGGATTTAATGTAAATTTGAATGTAAAATTGCATCAGACTCAAATGCACACCCTAGTCTCAATTTTGAGTCAAATTTAGTGGTTCAACTTGCATAAGTTGTAGTTTGTGATTCTACACATGTCTATAAACTTATATTAGAATTTTCAGACATAAAACTACCTAGTGTGCATAAAGTATAAAATTTGCATTGTAAAACCAAAGAGTCAAATTTTTAAAGTTGAGTATATTAAAATAAACGCCCAAAGTTGGCTAAGGCTCCATAATTTAGGATTTAAGTTGTAAATTGATCATTCCAATATTTATAACATGTTTGTACAATTAGTAGTGCATTTACACTACAAAAATGATGATTTGTATTGTAACATTCCTCCCTTGCGCGCACTAAGCGAACTTATTCTTTGAGGACACTTGCTTGCAAGTGGTCCGGATTATTACATTATTGGTCTTTGATTATGATTATGAGGCATTATGGATGTGATTATATGTTATTTTGTTGTATTGACTTAGACAGATGCTATTGACTCGATTCTGCTGAGTGTGCAGGATTTTGGACCTCGAGGATGCAGAGGCATCGGTGAAACCCTTAGACTCTGGATCGAGTCAGGGAGTGGACTATTGGGTTTTACTGTTGTATATATGACATATGTGCATATGATTAGATGTTATGATTATGGATCTCAATTATGACATGATTCGTTGATGATGCAGGCTCACAATAGCTTGTCAACCAGACTCACATTTGGAGTAGAGGGGTCACGCACGACTACGAGAGACGTTGAGGGAGAGGTGTGGACAGTAGCCCTGCCATAGCCTACTAGCACTCTCATCGTGGCTTAAATTGTAGGTTAACAACTACCTAGTTAGAGAAGACCCACGATGTCGTGAGGGAAGACTGCGATAGTCGTTCATGATGATTCTAAGGGGTGCGCAATAAGGCAGGGGCCTTATTCCTTAGAGGTCCTTAGTCTCCCACAAGATCACTTGGCGGAGTATTGACTCCAGGGGTTTTTTATGTCTACCAAGTCAATCAAGAGGCAAGTGGCACCCTTGGAACACGTAGTGCGTCCTAAAGGGCACATCGCGCAAGGGAAATAGAATGAGGTGAGTGGCACCCTTGGAGCACCTAGTGCATTCTGAAGGGCACGTCGTGTTGTTAAATAATAAATGAATAAACCTAGATGGCCTTAGAACGAATAATGTGATAAGAAAGATTTAAAAAGAATTTCCCTAATAAAAATTTGCCCAACCTCGAAAATTAAAATCTAGGTAAGTGATACTTGTGATAAAAAAATATATATTTATATAAAAAATAAATAAACAATAAAAGTAATCATAATTAATTTATAAAAAATCCTTTGGGGGATAAAATTTAAAAAGGGGGAAAAAGGAGAAATAATTGTTTTGTTACCTATGCTAATTAAATATTTATTAATTAAAAAGAAAAAGGGGAAAAAGGTAATTTTCTACACTTACCAATTTGAGTTTTAATTGAAAAGGGTAAGAGGGAAATTTAAAAGAATTAGGAAACTAGGAAAAAGAGGGAAACATAAAGAGAAAGGAAAACATAAGGAAAAAGCAGAAAGACTAACTTAGTAAGGTATTTTGCATTTAAGAACTTTCTAAATTGAACTCAACTAGTGAATTAATAAGGGGGTAAGTCATTAAAATGTGTAAGGGAATATGGGGACACATAGGAGTGATTCTAGGAATGCTTTTAGGTGGGTGAGGGAAATAGGAGTAATTAATTAATTAATGAAATTAATTTATGATGCAATGAAGGGTATGAGTGACACATGTACGGGGAGGATTTTTATGATTTAANCTATATAAAGGAGGGAGGAGGAGAATGATGGATCTCCTCTGTTATGTGTAATGTTACGCTGCAGAATTTTAGACTTGACTGACTTAGCTTGTGGGAGTTGGGATTCCCAGCTCAGTGAGGAGTGGTAGCTCGACCTTGCGAGGTGAGCTGGGAGCTAGTTGATCTATGGTTCAGTGTGTGTGGACCCTTTGCGGCTCGAGGGGATAAGGGGGAAGAAGAGTACCCCTAGAATTGGCTTGGAGGTATTGGTGAAGTCTCATCTGTTGACAAGCGGGAGCTGCACGGAGCGCGCGGGACAACAACTCAGAGCAGATGATTTGGGATATGGTACGCTTACTTGATTTTGCATGGTAGATTCTTATTATACCTTACGCTTTCAATTTTGTATTTTTAATTGGGTAAAGAAAATGTTTGACTTAGCATATTAATTGAGAACTTAATTTCCCCATAGCCTTAAGCTCGTTGCTTTACTGGATTCCTTTGGCATTCGATCCTTGATGTGACTGTCCGGTTGGTTTTATTGATTTGTGATGAGTTTGCGCTTTTTACTTCTCCCTCGTCCCTATCTCATCAGTCCACGCCTAAGCAGTGGGCCAGGAGTCGGATCGATGGTCATCACTTCGGTGTTAATAGACCTATAGATTCTAACGCCCTGCTTTTATGTGCATGGATGATGAGTAAAGGATGTGTTGCCCAACCATCTACCCCTGTTGATTGTTCCTGGTTGATTGATTGTCGTGTGATTTCGTGTGATCAATTTCTCTATGTTTGATTGACTACATCTCCAAATTTCTCTTCATTTGTAATTGCTTAAACCTTGTTGAACCTATGAGTCTTGTATGCCCATTTCTCTGCATCTTCTGGAGCTTGATTATGTCTCCATTTTCTGGTGGTTGATTCTGCGGCGTTTCACTTGAATGGTTGTCTCTGTGCTTTTATCTCGGTGTTTTATTACCTTTGTGTTCTATCTCTGCACCTTAACAAACTAATCTCTGTGTCCAACTTACACCTGCGATCAACTCATCTAAGCATTCAAACCATATCGTTCTCCATAAATCCTTGCATTCAACCAACTCACCTCTACTAGTATGATTTTTATGAAGGTCCTAGATGGTTTGTGGATGCAAATTCTGACCTAGGCATCGAATCCTTGCCTTGCTTATTTCATTCGAATTCTAGCCTAAACGTCGTCATATTTGGGTGTAATTCACTGGTTGAGTAATTATTTATCTTGGAATCGATTTAAGTTCAACGACGTTTATCCATAAATCAGCCAGTTTACCTCTGCAAATTGTGCCTGTCCCGTCCGATCTATAGCAGGAAGAGAAGAACTTGACATTGAATGTTGTTTGTTTCATTTTAATGGTTGTTGAATAAAGTTGTTCTGCGGGAAATCGAGGTTTCAATCTGTTGTGTTTAGTTTGGCATATATATTTCTTTTGAAGTGCGTTTAGTTCATTTTAGCATGATTGTTGTGATCAAAATTCACTTTAATTTCACTTGTTAGAAAGTATGGAGTAGTTATTTAATGAAAACAATATTTGTCTGTATATTTTTCACAAATCAAATATCAACTATGAATTGTTTGTTACCTACATATCTGACTGCCTTTTTATGGCTTAGACAGGGTATTAAAAGGTGGGTCAGCGATTTTGTATCTCCCCAGTAGAAATTTTTATTACACAGAGATGTTTTGCGAATTCAATACATAAAGTTGAAAGACAGCGTGATTTTTTTAATGAAACAAGAACAGCAAATTTTTTATGCAACATCTTCAGACTCTGTCATTATTCTTACATTTATTAGACTGTGTAGTGGTTAAAATCGAGTCATTAATGGACAGCCATTCCAATGGTATGACCGCGTTTTATTTAGGACGACGCTTCTCTCCTATCGACAGCGTTTACTTCTGTAGTGTCAGTGTTTTAAGCATGACAGTGATCCTTTAATGCATCTAGTATAGGCCATGTGATTGGCAGTGAGTCATTCATTGTTGACTACGAATTTTTCCTCCAATTGACAGCTAATTCTACCTTGTTTAGCAACGAGTTGCACCTGGTGTGACGGCAATTGTTGTATGCATTTTACTATTGTGTAATAGGCGTAGTGACTGTGTAAATGATGTGTTGGCATTGGTTGTGTGTTTTGATGTGTGTGACAGTTATGGTCGATACTTGTTATCATGAGGATTATGTTAGTTACAGTTTTATTGGTGTTAGTTATGAAATGGTTTCTTGGATTATAATGTTTCTGAGTGTATAATTGTTTCATAGATCTTAGATTATAGTGTTTCATACATAAATATTGTATTACATTATCTTCTTCAGCTCCATAGTTAGTGATTGATTTAGATTGCTTCACTTTAAAGGATCTCCATTTAATAGCGAGTTTAAATTACTTGTTTCATAGTTTTTAATTGTTCCAGAGATTATACTTGATCCATAGGTTATAGATATAAGTGGTTGTTAGAGAGAGATTGGGCATTATTGTATTAAATTATTAAACCACCAAATCGTTATCAGATAGTGATATCATTAGTAGATGTGTTAGATAGCCTAGTCATTATTAATAGCAGTATCGTTATCCGATATCGATAGCTTTCAATTTTAGATATCAATTTTAGCTAGCAATTTATACACTTATTACATGCTTTGAATGGAGAACGATATTAATATAGGTATGGCAAAAGGATACTATATATATTAACGGTCAGCGAAATCGAGGGGACAACGATTTTTATAGACAACAATAATAGTGATAGGGTTAGAGGATTTAACTTAGGCTTCCTGGGCATCATGTTAGGGAATGACCTTAGCAGTGAAACCTTGTTAACAAGATCTTAAGTTATTTAATGCTTGACATGAAAAGCGAGAGAGAGGATTTTGTTGCTTCTCATTATTGTAGAAAGGATTCTTGGGAATATTCTAAGATGGCGTTTCGCGTATCTTAATTGTTGTATTTTTTTCTTTAGACCTTGTGCGCCAGGAATTTAGCGTGTGGTATGATTGTTATGTTTGTCAGTTTCCCTTGTGTCTGGTGGAGTTGTCATTGGGTGCTTGGGTTGTTTTTCGTCTTGTGGTTGACAGTTATTTCGATCTTCATGCGTTGGGATTGCATGCCATAGAGGTTCTAGTTACTGGTCATCGGGACCATTGTGTCAGGATGGTGGATGTTGTCCTTAGCTTGTGAGTGTTGTTTCATTGTGGTCTGTTGCCTGATCTGTGTGCGTGTGTTCGTCGTCAGGTTGTGTGGTTCAACCATTGACGTCGTTGTCTTCTTGCCCCAAAACAAAACAAAAAAATCACTTTCTTTGTATCACTTATTGTCGTAACGATGGGGACATTACATATGGTGTCAGAGAACCCTGCGACTGTGGATCGCTAGGATTTCCACTGCAGTAAACCTTTGAGTTTTAACCTAGCGCTAATTAAAAACCTTAAAGTGTCCATGTGGTGATCGCATTTAGAGGACGCCTCAAAGGTTCGCAACGTGGTGTCGTGAAAGGAGGTGAGATGCCTCCAGAAGTTCCCGCACCCTCAGAGTCGAACCCTAAGAGGAAGGGGAAGTCCTTGGGCTAGATTCGCTTGTTGTAAGGGATGATGATGGTCTGACAAGGCCCTTCTAGGTAATGTCAAGGGCATTGATTCACCATCGGAATTGACATGAGGCCAGGGCACCTGTACCCCTGAGGGTCCATAGCACTCCCTAGCTAGTACCGTTAGCATCCACCGAGAACTCGAGAGATTTGAGTTTGCTAGTCCACGAGTATCGCGAACGACTGTGCCGTCGAGACACGGTTGTAGAGCAAGGCGTTGTGTTTCACGCTTCACGATTATGACCTCCATCATGAACGTCTGCATGGTGGTATTTCAACTGAAGGGGAGAGCTCTTCTATGGCGAAAGATGCTCCTAACACATTTGAACATGGCCATCAATGATGTGTCATGGGAACTGTTCGAGGAATGGTTCTGAGAGAGGTATATTTCTGAGGAGTTCCTTGAGCGTCATCTCAACAAGTTCGATGCCTTGCGACAAGGCAGGCACATGGTGCCCGAGTACGAGGCCCATTTTGGAGCTCCTTTGGTATACTCTGCACCAAGTTACCCAGAAACTTAAGGTCAAGAAGTTCGAGTCTAGCCTTATTGCTAGAATTCTACTTCTACTTCAGGTACCAAGAATACTGGACCGAAGAAAGTGTGTTGGATTGTGGGGAGCCACATTACCAGCATAACTGCCTAGAGGAAGGGGTCGGAGCATCTGGATTAGTCGAACCCACAAACGTGGGATTTTTGGGCAAGGCCCATCAGATTCATGCAGCAGTGAATAACCACTAGGTAGAGCACCAGTCGACTGTTCTTGAGACGTCGGGTATCGTCGTTGACCAGATACTTAGTATTTTGATAGATCTCGGTGCTACCAAGAGTTTCATTTCTGGTGCGACACTAAAAGGGATTAAGGTAAAGGCAGTCGAACTAGTTGAGTTTAGCTTTGTAGAGATAGCTTCAGGAGCCAAACAGAAGGTTAGAGGGAAGGTTACGGACTATACCCTTAACCTAGGAGAGTTTGTCACCAGGGCCAATCTTTACGTCATGATCTTAGGATCGTATGATGTCATGATCGGTATGGACTAGTTGGAATCGCATGAGGCGATACTCAACTGTAAGACAAAACAGTTGATCTTGGTTGATGACAAGGGACATAGACATGTGATTGTAGGTCTAAACCAGGGATTTTACCTGAGGTTCATCTCTTCCTTGCAATTACGGAAGAGCATGCGCAAAGGATGTAAGCTTTGTGCGATCCTTGTGGTAAATGAAAAGGGAGTAGCGGAAGGTCTAGAGCACCTATCGGTGGTGAAAGAGTTTGCGGATGTCTTCCTAGAGGAGTTACTTGGGATGCCGCTAGAGAGGGAATTGGATTTTACCATAGACCTGAAACCAGGGACTGAACTGATAGCAAGAACTCCTTATTAGATGTCGACCCCGGAGTTATAGGAGTTGAGAATGCAACTGAAGGATTTGCTGGACCTGGGACTTATACATCCAAGTGTGTCCCTGTGGGGTGCACCTGTTTTTTCTCATACAAAATAAGGATGGATCATGGATACTCTGCATTGACTATCGTCAATTGAACAAGGCAACGATCAAGAATTAGTATATGTTATCGAGGATTGATGATATGTTCGATTAGATGAGGGGTGCGATGGTGTTTTCAAAGATCGAATTGCGATCAGGGTATCACCAGTTACGGATCAAGGAGGATGACATCCCTAAGACCCCCTTTAAGACGAGGTTTGGACATTACGATTTTACTATTTTACCGTTTGGACTGACAAACACCCCAGGGGTATTTATGAGTTGATGAACGGGGTGTTTCGCGAGTACTTGGACAAGTTCATCCAAGTATTCGTTGACGATATTTTGATTTACTCTCGGACGACGGAGGAGCATGACGAGCACTTGCGCTTGGTACTAGAGTGTCTGCGATAGCATAAATTGTATGGGAAGTTGTCCAAATTCTTGTTTTATGAATCGAGGATTCACTACTTAGGGCATGTCATCTCTGGCGAAGGTATCACCATGGATCCAGCAAAGGTCGAAGCTATTATGGAATGGTATGCGCCAATGAATGTCCCAGAAGTGCATGGCTTCATGGGTTTAGAAGGATACTATCGACGATTCGTCGAGGGATTTTCAAAGATAGCAACCCGATTACGGAGTTATAGAAGAAGAACAAGAATTTTGTTTGGACCGAGAAATGTGTGGAAGCATTTCGGAGGCTCAAGGAGTTTTTGACAATAGCACCGATACTAAAGGTCCCTGACATGGACGTGAACTTCTTGGTGTGCACTGATGCATCCAAGGAAGGCTTAGGTGGAGTCTTGATGCAAGACGGTCGAGTGATCGCTTATATCTCGAGGAAACTAAGAAGGCATGAGGAAAACTATGCGACGCATGAGTTGTTGTTAGCCATTGTATATGCCTTGAAGGTTTGGAGACACTATCTTGTTGGATGAAAATTTGAACTAAATACGGACCACTGTGGACTACAGCACATCTTTACGCAAAGCGACCTGAACGCACGACAACGACGTTGGTAAGAACTGCTTAGCGAGTACGATTTCGAGATTTTTTACATAAAAGGGACAATGAACCGAGTGGCAAATGCATTGAGTCGGAGACCACGCATCTTTTTGGTGTTGCCTCTTCAGAGGAATCTACGTGAAAGGATTCTAACTTTACAGCGCAACGATGACTGGTACAAAGAGGTCAAGGATTTTATTGGACAAAACACAATGATGGTACCAAGATTTGAAGGATTTACGTTTGACGACGATGGATTATTGAGGTTTAAAAATTGGATTTACGTACCACCAAACGACGAGTTGAGGAGATTGATCCTAAACGAGGCTCATAGAGTAGTATACATGGCTCACCCGGGAGTCACTAAGATGAGGACGGACCTTAAACCCTTATTCTTCTGGAAAGGAATGAAAGCAGACATAGTTAACTATGTGGCCATATGTCTAGAATGTCAGCAGGTAAAGGCCGAACATAGACATCCAGCAGGATTACTACAGCCACACGCTATTCCGGAATCGAAATGGGAGGTTATTTCGATAGATTTTATTGTTGGATTTCCACTGACGAAAAGGAGACACGACTCAATTTTCATGGTAGTCGACACTCTGACGAAGAGTGCTCATTTTATTCCTATGTGTATGATGTATCAGGCACCTGACATAGCTAGAGTTTTCATCAGTGAGATTTGGAGGTTGCATGGCATACCTAAGAGGACTATACCCAATCAAGGATCGATGTTTACTGAACGATTTTGGACTAATTTCCAAGAGACCTTGGGAACCTGACTTAACTTTAGTACTGTGTATCACCCAGAGACTAACAGGTAGACCGAATGAACGAACCAAACCTTGGAAGACATGTTGCGCATGTACATGATGGACCAACAGAAGCATTGGGAGAAATTCTTGCCACTGGTAGAATTCGCTTATAACAACAATTACCAAAGCACCATTAAGATGGCCCCCTTCAAGTTTCTTTATGGGCAACCGTTTCAAACGCCTTTAAGTTGGGATCGGCTTGAGGATAGGGTCCTGGTGGGACCAGAAGCGATCCAAGAAATGGAAGATTAAATGCAAACTATAAGACAAAGTATCAAGGAAGCACAGGATCAGCATAAGAGTTATGTCGATGTGCGTCGTGTCGACCATAGTTACGATGTGGAAATCGACTATTTTTGCGATTGAAACCGCATAAGAGTTTGATCAAGTTTGGAAAAGGGGCTAAACTATCACCTAGGTTCGTGGGATCCTATGAGATTGTGGAAAAGAGAGGCTCGTGGCCTAATGACTAGCCTTGCCTGACTCTTGAGGCGTATGCACGATGTCTTTCACGTCTCTTTTTGAGACATTATGATTAGTGATCCTACACATGTTTTGACTTGAGCACCTTCCGGGTGTCGGATAAGTGTGTGCTCAGGGTTGAGCTGATCCGTATCCTGGATCATCGCATTCGACAACTACAGCGTCAAACAGTAGATGAGGTCAAGGTTCAGAGGGACAACTACAATACGCACTCGGCGACCTCGGAGGACGCATATGATATGCGCCAACAATTTCTGTTTTGTTGGATAGATAGACTTATGATACTGTGATACATGATTATTTTGGCACTTTTACTGTGAAACTTCGGGATGAAGTTTAGACCAGGAGGGGGTGTATGTAACATCCCGCCCTTGTGCACACTAAGCGAACTTATTCTTAGAGGACACTTGCTTGCAAGTGGTCCAAATTATTACATTATTGGTTGTTGATTATGATTATGAGGCATTATGGATGTGATTATATGTTATTTTTTTTTATTGACTTAGACAGGTGCTATTGACTCGATTCTCCTGAGAGTGCAGAATTTTGGACCTCGAGGATGCAGAGGCATTGGTGAAACCCTTGGACTCCGGTTCGAGTCAGGAAGTGGACTATTGTGTTTTATTGTTGTATATATGACATATGTGCATATGATTAGATGTTATGATTATGGATCTCATTTCTGACATGATTCGTTGATGATGTAGGCTAACGATAGCTTCCCGACCGGACTCACATGTGGAGTAGAGGGGTCACGCATGACTACCAAAGATGTTAAGGGAGAGGTGTGGACAACATCCCTACCACAACCAACTAGCACTCCCTTCATGGCTCAAATTGTAGGTTAACGACTACCTAGTTCGAGAAAACCCACGATGTCATGAGGGTAGACTGCGACAGTCGCTCAGGATAATTCTAAGGAGCGTGCAATTGTTGGACACACCTACCACACTTAGAGGAGGGGTGAATGAGTGTGGGGATCTTTTTCCCAAAACTTCCCTCTTGCACAAAACTCATCAATTAGCATTCAACATTTATTCATTACCCATTGCTGTCATTTATAACCAATTAGATGTAGGCACATATCAGCAACATATATCAACAATATATCATCAACAAGTCATCATCACAATGGACACAAAGAACACAAGATGTATGTACAATTTTCTTTTTATTACGAACTACAATCCTTGGGGTTTATCAGCAACAACTGAATAGAGTACAACTCTACAAGAGCACCAGCTTTATATGCAAGACTCAGCTTACATCCTCGGCACCAACTGAGATGAGGCAACAATCCTCAACAAATATCAATCTGTCAACAGGTACGCAACCTGTCAGTAGTGCAGCCCGCGTGTGAACGTGCCCTGGCTCACTACAACCCGCATGTGAACGCGACCAGTGTATAATGCAACAAGCGTCTGCTTCTAAGCAACTAGGGTTTTTCTTTTCTTCATATGCTTAGAATCCTTCTGTCTTCCACTGTCCAAACTGACCCATAGCCAGTCACAACACATCCAAGCTCTCCAATAGCTTTCTCATGCTCCACATCAAATCAATATGAATGCTATCTCAATCATGTATAAATAGCTAGTATACCATAGCAATCACGTCACTACTGAATCACAAGAGTGCTGCTCACTCCATCAATCAAATCAACCAGACTGATCCACATCATAGAAGCCATAGCAAGAATGCCCTAAGCATTCACAACATATCAAACAATAACATCTATCAAGACAATAATGCAACCATACTAGTGTCTTAGTGATAGATTTGAGGCCATAGAATGCAGATCTGGAACCTGCCTCATCATCCAAGAGCTTGGCACCAGCTCAAACACAAATCTCCATGAGGTTATTCAGTCCACGCTCCCTGTACACAGTTAGCCCGCGTGTACACTCACCCTATACACAGACAACCCGCGTGTGCATCAGAAAATAGGGTTTTATGTGACTCTGAGACTTTTGCCGTCAAGATCTTCGACATTGCCAAAACTTTGATGCGTCCATGAGATCCTACTCTCGCTCTCTTCCTCAGAATAGATCTTCAATCATGCTCAAGAGATCCACACCAATGAGATTCTCTTACAAGAATCTCTCCATCAATACTCCAAAAGATATTACCAAGAAGCTCTCCATTGACCCACAAAAAGGATTCTCACCAAATGTGCATTTTACAAGAGATCCTAGCTTCTTATTTATACTTTCATCTTCTAGGTCACTTAACCCATTTTTAGGTTACTTAACCCATTTCTAGGTCACTTAACCTATTTTCCTTATTTTAGGGTTAACCACTTTCCATGAATAAAAAGTTCTCAAATACTTTATCATTTAAATATTCATTCTTGATTTTGTCACTTTACTTTATCATTTAAATAATCCATCTTGATTTTGTCACTTTACTTTATCATTTAAATAATGATATCTTCTTTTCAAGCATTTTTACCTTTTTTGACCTTTTGGGGCTTCAAGCCATCATAAGGGGGTCCTCCAACTTCATAAGGCCATAACTCTCAAACCGTGAGGAGTTATGTGACATTCCACATACCACCGGAAATGGCATGTCAAACACTATCCATCTAGGATAGTTTCACCAACAACTTCATTGATCTTCATCTCATTATTCCACATACAAGCATGGGTCCTCCAACCATTCTTCTAGGATAACTCATTCCATAAAGCGTCTTCCCATGAGGGATTTCACCATAAGGGGACCACTTTGGAGTTCATCCATTTGTGCACCTTATCAACCATGATAAGACACTAATGATTCATCTTTGCATCGATTGGTTTCCACTTGGACATATATTATTCTCATCAAGGGAATCATATCAATCAATTACTTGACATCAGTCAATGACATCAATCAAACCATACCATTTACATATGATCCAACAATCTCCCAAATAATCAAACCATTGGCATCAATGACAAACCATTTGTAGC
>JASDQU010242777.1:163608-204145 GCA_032191745.1 Picea mariana
TGCGCAACGACGAAACATGGAAAATCTCAGCCTTGTGGTGAGTCGATATAAACTTAAAATCGCCTTGGGGAGGTGGGTAATCGAAAGTACCCATCAAAGATGGGCACAAACCAACTCCTATGTTGACGACATCGGCTTGAGGATTATCTACCAAAGGAACCGTGGATGCCCCCAAGGTTGGGTCAAGCCGAGAGAAGGACAACTGATCAATGGTCACTATCCGGCCTTCATGTGGAAACAATAAGACGCGAAAAATTGTAGCGACCACCACTTGCATAGAATAAGTCCAACTACGACCTAACAAGAGATTGTAATCGATGGGGGAATCGACTACCTCTACTTCGACGCACACGGTCTTCCCCCCTAACTGCACAGGGAAAGAAGGAATGATGCCATGCGGTCGGAAAGAACGACCATCGAACGCAGTGAGAAGAGTAGGTGACGGAGACAACTCAGGTTGGCCAATGGCTTTCCAGCATGCTAACGACATAATGCAAGTTGAGGCACCCTCGTCTACCACCGTGCGGAATATGTTTCATGTAAAGGTTTTCGTGGGGTGAGCCACTACTATCTGAAACGCGACGTGGTAAGGCAAACGAGGTTTCAAGTCCGTCGTATCTAACATGATCGTTCCTGGGTTACAAGTCTCAGTAGAGCCTAAAGCAGTCAACAAGGCTTTTCTCTGAGCAGGGCAACTTTGGAGGACTTCCAAAGCGGACATCGCACAAGGGGTTTGTGATAAATCTTCCACCACAGAGTAGTTCTGGGCGGCCCTTGCGTTTGGATTATGAGAATCTCGTTTAAACGCACCTTTGGGGATGCGAGTCATTGTTTCACCCAACGTATTCTCGATTTGAAGAGGAAGAGATGGGATCTCGGCTTCTTTGCCCTTTTCAGAGGCGCTTGGTTTGCTATAATCGTGAGCCCTAGTCATAATTAAAGCGTCACTTTTCATCATGTATACGTTCGCGGAAGATGAACTGTTTGGGGGAGGGCAGTTTTCATGGCTGCCCCCCTCCGTACTTGCAGAGGCTTGAGTTAAATTCTACCCATGCTGAAAGGGGTTAGTCAACACAGCTTGTTGTTGCTGCGTGACAAACTTCTGGGCCTCTGCAAGTCGAGAGCATAAATGGGTTGGGTGGTCTTCCGCACAAAGATTGCACGGATACCTCGCCTTCTTCTTTTCGGTAGTGCCCTCGCCAGCGTTTTCATTTTGTTTTTTATCCCCCTTACTCTTCTTGCGTTTTCTTTTCTTCCCCTCAGGCTGCTGATTTCCCTTTGGGTTAGTCGTCTATACGGAGTGTACTTTCGAAGTTTGAGTAGGAGGAGCAGCCAAAGCAGTAGTCTGGCTGGCCGCTGAGTGTTGGATGGATAACTACTGCAATTGTTTTGTCAATTGCTCAGTGGGCTTAGTTTGTGCTGAACCAACTATACCATCGGCATGTGGTCCGGCTCTCTGTTTGGTTTTGTCTAGAATCGATCGTGGTGCATCCAGCAGGATGTTGTACAATAGACCAGACTGAGAATAGATAAGCTCAAACTATTGAGCTCTCATGATGGCTTCTTCCTCTGAGAAAACCCCTGAAGTTGCGACGTCTTTTGATAACTGCGGAACTAAAGACTTAAGTAACCACTCTAGCAGGAATGCTGGTGGGACGGGTACCTTGATAAGACTCTTTCGGCATTGCCACTCTCGAATATGATCCGAGATATGGTCCGCTGACATCTGATCGAAATTGGCTAGCAACTCTGTGCCGGCGTCATATCTCACAGGTAACTGGAAATGGTTAAGGAAGGCCATAGCCAGTTCGCCAAAAAAGGAATATCGTGAGCGGTCAAGCTCTATGTACCATTTCGCGGCACTCCCAATAAGAGTGCATTGAAACAATCGCAACTGGACGGAGTCATCTTTCAGTGAGTTAGATGAGCACCATAAGTGGAAAGCAGTCACGTGATCACCCGGATCTTCATTGGGTTTGGCCTCGAACTTTGGGATGTCCGAAGGCAACTTCGTTGGCATAGGAGGCCAACGCGGATCATGACAGATAGGATCATTCAAAAATTGTGTTAAATCTGGCAAGTGTAACGTCGCCAAGAAAGGTAGTTTAGGTTGTTGCTGATAGCCAGGATAAAAGGGTCTTGGGGTTTGACTGACACCAGGTTGCCAGGAAAAGTTGGGTTGTTGGCCAGGGTTTTGGTAGAAACCTTGGCCTTGACCAGCGTAAGGGTTTTGCATTTGAGGAGACATCATTTGCTGATTCCCCATGAAGGACATAGGATGTTGGGCATTCATCATATTTGAGGGAATTTGGGAAGGATTCCCCCATGCCGGTCCTGTGGGGAGAGGCATAGAGGCTTGTCCGGGGTTCCATTGATTGTGGAAAGCAGTACCCCAGAATGGCATTCCCGTGGCGGGATTGGATCCTTGTCCTGAGTTCCAAGGTCCTGGTATATGTGCCCCCAGTGCAGGAATAGTACCCTGTGCTGGATTAGACTGTCCAAAGATGTGTGTGCCCCCAGGTGGGAAAGCAGCGGGTGTGAGTGTGTTATTACCAAACGCCCCGTTCCAAACAAATGGTGATGAACCTACCGGCAAAGTTTGCGCAGGTTGTCCTTGACTCCCGGCTCTAAGTGAACTTGTGTGTGCAGGCTGCTCGGTGGACTGCTGATGCAATCCACTAAGCGAAGGGGACGAAGGAGGTATATGACCCCCAGCGTAAGGAAAAGCATTGAAAGGGACAGGAATTCCCCCAGGTTGACCTTGCAGGGGAGCGTTGGAGCTCCCTGCCCCCAGACCCAAAGTCTGTGAAATGGAAGAAGTGAGTGCAGGACCTGTTCCTGAACTAGGCATACTGTATGAAAACGGAGGGCTGGTCGCACTAGGTATGTAAGGAGGTGTGGCCGCCACGATAGATGGCGTCGGACCACTGTGCGACATAGTTGCGGTCGAGACCATGGTGGCCTGGACCGTCGACAAAGGCAAGTTAGGAGAGGCTTCTCCTGTGGTAACAACAGTGATAGGAATGGAAGAAGTCCCAGTTGAAGTGATTTGTTCCATAACTGGGTTAGGCGCTGATAGTAGTTCATAAAATTGAATTGGCACAATAATGTCTGGCCCAAAATCAGCGTTTGAGGTTTCAACCAATCCAAGATTGGCGGTCGATTCCTCGGGGGGTTGTTCGGGATCGAAAGCCCCGGTTGCTTCGAAAGACCCAAGATGGTCTAGCTTCCGCCTCAGTGGTGGCGGGGGTGGCTCCAGGATAACTGGCGGTAGGCCCATAAGCCTTCGTGATCGACGGAGCTCTGAATCCTCCACTGTGTGAGAAGATTCACGACACGCTAAGGTATTCTACATGAATCAAACAGTAACACGCACTAAAAGAAATACCCTAGAAGATAAATCAAGCAAGCACTATACTAGTAGGAAGAACAGTTACAACAACCAACACTAGAGTACCTTACTGGTGCAAGTGCAACTCGAATACGGAAGCACCCTCCAGGTCTACTCTGCAAAGCGTTGGTCCGATGTCCATCCTAGGTACCACGGTATACCCCCACAGTCACCTGTGTATGTCCCTAGAAAAGATAGGCAACTAATTTGCCAGCACGTGAACAGCTATCAGGCGGGTACAGTCGGCAGTCGGGTAGACCACAATGAGCAGGGTATCAAGCCCGAAACCTGTCAAGGGTATCGAGAGAAAGTGTTCCGGAAGACGACTGAGGACCTCGAACGGATTCGAGACCCACGAAGCTCCATGGCAAATGCTAACAATGGAATCCCTTAACAGATCCTCTATAGGTGTTCTCCACAACGCTCGGTCCAGCTTTGGAGGGGTTATCTCCACTGCCTTCCCTTATGCGACCTCGTGTTTAGCCCCTGTGTTAGAGGGGGGTCCTGAATAACTTTCTGTAACTGAACTTCTACACTCCCTAATGACAGACTCCAATGTTTGGTTTGGGTGGCCTTGGAGAATTTCCTCTCCAACTTGTTCCAAGGCCCTATTCTTAAGCTAGTGTATGAACCCTACAAACAGAAAAGTCTACTTGATTTTATTTAGCGTTGCTTTTAATGAGCTTTTTAAATCTCAAGGTGTGGAAGTGAAACTGATGGTGTGTAAAAAGACTCAAAGAAAAAATGAACAAAAATGTTTGGAAACAAAAACTTTTGATAAAATGCAAAACCAACAACTTTTCAACAAGAAAGACTTCTTTTTTCTGAAATTACTAAGATTTTATGCAGTAAATATGAAGGATTTTCACTCAGATCTGCGATCTACTTATACTAGACACGCACTACAAAAACTTATGCAACATGAATTCTTTCCAAGCTACTGACGCAACAACACAATCCTCAAATCAAGAAGAAAATGAAAGAAATTTTTATTTTTTTTATTTTTTTTTATTGCAAAATAACGCAACAAGGAAAAATGATGACAAGATCAAAACCAAGAGAATGAAAAGAAAGCTCTGGCTTAAAGCGCAGATCACAAACAGAATCAGAGCATAGAAATGCAAAAAGAAATCAAGAACGCACTAATTCCAACACTTGCCTAAAAACCATAAAACCAATATTTTTTCTCTTTTGTCTTTTCTATCAAAAAATCAAATAACCAACACAAGCTAAGGGTGAACTGTCCTAACTTGCTGACTGTGCAGCCCCGGACTCTAGACCCCTGAGAGAAGCTCTTCTCACCATAGGAGGGGCTGACTGCCCCACCCAAGCTGAAAAGATGCAATCAGGCCTGCGACTGTCACCAATACAGCACGTGTGTAACCGCGTGCTGAGCTTCTACAGCGCGCGGGTACCCGCGGTCTAGCCTTAAACAGGCCGCGGATCTGTATAAAAACTGAGAAAAAATCAAACACATGCAGCCCAGTCTTGAAAGAGGCCTCTGGTATTGACAACCAGGGTCTCTGAAAGGCTTGGATGCTGGTACTTCAACAGAAAAAGAAAATTTGCAAACAAGAAAACAAATGCAAAGAATGACCGACACTATTACTAAGATATGACTGCACAGGAAAGCAGGGAATTCAATCTTCGTTCTCTAGCGCTGGAGAGCCGGGGAGAGAGAATGTTAGATAGGCTTCTGGCCGACTGCTCAGGCAGAAACTATCTAGGTAATATTAAACTCTATTGCCGACACTTGTAAGACAGACTGAAGAACAAGACAATAAACCAACAATACCCAGACAGGATCCAAAAAGCCCCCTGAGAAGGTAAACTTCTGACAGAGGAAGAGGGGACTGCCTCTTAATCTTCCTAGACTCTACACGCTACTGAAACCACTACAGAACGGGGTCAACCGTGCGCTGTAGAAGGTTAGGGCGTGGGATACCCGCGAGCAGGGCTTCTGCAGGCTGCGGGTACCTTTGTGTGTCCCGAAAAGAAAATGTCGAGTGTCCGTCAAGGAAAAATGGTATTGATAACCAGGTTCCCTGCTAGCTTTTGACTTAACAGAAAACAAAAACAACAAAGAAACAAAAACTTAATTCTTTGAACTACCAAAAAGATCTTTAACCAAATCCGGGAACCCTAAGAGTAAAATCTCCCCAGCGGAGTCACCAATTCTATTGTGGGGTATTCTACCCTACGGACTAGCAAGCTAGAGTTCTGAACTTGCATGCAGATCATGACCTTTCCTAAGCTACTTTTAACCTTCTACCCAAATCTGAAACCCCTTTTTTCACATGCACACAAGGGAAGAATAAACCAACCTTTTTCCGACAGTTGAAGTAGATCCTCCGTTGAGATTTTACCCCCTTGCTGCTGCTGCTCCTTCCAAAAAGCTTCCCTACAATCAAGACAAAACTATGCATGCATGCTACTGATCTATTATAGGGTTAGAGATTAAACACAAATCAAATAACATAGATAAGACTCATGTATTCGTGATGGGAAAAGTATCTTTTTCATTAACCTCAATATGAACCAACTTACAATGATTTTCTGAGTCCGGTCACCGTTCCATGATCCTGATCCTGGGCTCTTCCTCTTCTTTGTCCTCCAACTGCTATGCTTGAACTTCTCCTAAAGCTTGAGGAAAGGCTAAAGGGTTGGGACAATAATGGACTTGGAAATTTTGGCAGAGTTTCTTTGCTATGATTTTTTCCCTTGAATAGTACCCCTAACCCTCCTTTTATAGGCTAGAAGGAGCTAGGGTTTTAGGCGAACTCTCGGCCATGCATGGCTGGGAGTTCCAGTTAACTGACAAAAAGCTCTTCGTCCCGGCAGAAACTTTCCTGATTTTTTGCTTTGTTAGGTAACCGCGGGCTATAGTGGGTTAGCCGACGGTCACCCGCGTGCAGTAGAAGGCCAGCGAGCGGTCAACCACGCCCAGTGAAAGGTTAGGGCGTGGGTTCCTTGGTTTAAGTGTTTTTTTGAGGATTTGCTCAGCATGGCTTTGGCTAGGAAGAGGCATGAGTTGGCCTGATGCCAGGTAAACCTGTGTAGTGCATTTTAGGGTTATAACATCTATGCTTCGTCTTTACCCTTTGACATTCTAAACATTTAACTATGTATTCAGTAATCTCTTTCTTCATGCTTGGCCAATAATATTGGCTCTTGACTGCTGAAACTATTTTCTGATATCATGGATGTCCTTCATAAGGCATATTATGCATCTCTTTTAAAATCACACTCCTCAATTTCTGAGAATTGGTTACATAGACTATGTTTCTATACCTAAGGATTCCATCAATTCCCAATTCATAATCCTCAACTTTTTGTTTCATTTTGCCTTGTTGAATCTTGTTTCTAATTCCATGTACTACAAATATGAATTTGCAGCCTCATATATTCTACCTTGAAGATCTGTCTGATACATGTTGATGTATGTAGCATGCAATTCATGCACTCTCCTGTTGAGTGCATCAGCCACTTTGTTCTCCTTTCCTTTGATGTGCTTTATATCAAATTCATACTCTGCCTAACATTAAGAGTTGGTTGATTAAATGGATACTTCAGACTATGATGGTTTGTCCTAAGTTCAAACCTCCTTCCCATGAGGTAATGTCTCCATTTACTTAGAGCGTGTACAATGGTTGCCAACTCCAAATCATGAGTGGCATAGAGCCTTTCATGCTCTTTCAACTTTATGGACCCATAACATATTACAAACCCATTCTGGATGAGGACTCCACCTAGTCCTTCTTTACATGCATCTGTGCATACAATGAAGTCTTCATTTGGATCTACGATCTTCAAAATTGGAGCACTGGTTAGCAGTTGCTTCAATTGCTGGAAACTCTTTTCACATTCCTTTGTCCATTGAAATTTATTCCCCTTTCTTTGCAAGGAAGTGATGGGGTGAGCTATTCTTGAAAACCCTGCAATGAACCTTCTATAATAGCCAACTAATCATATAAAGGATCTGACTTCTATCCCATTCTTGGGTGTTGACCATTCTCTAATGGATTTTATCTTCTCAGGATCCACTGCTATCCCATCCTTTGAAATAATATGCCCCAAGTAGTGAATTCGGTTTTGATAAAATGAGCAATTGCTCAATTTGGCATGTAGTTGATTCTCTCTTAGCACTTGGAACACCATCCTCAAATGATGCTCATGCTCTTCTTAGGTCTTGGAATATATAAGAATGTCATCCAAAAATACAATGACAAACTTGTCTAAATATTCTTGGAAAACACCATTCATTAAGCACATAAAAACAGCTGGTGCATTTGACAACCCAAATGGCACCACTGTGAACTCATAATGACCATACCTTGTCCTGAAGGCGGTCTTGATGATATCTTCCTCTTTAATCCTTACCTGATGATATCTTGACCTGAGATCTATATTTGAAAATATCTTTGCATCCTTCAATCGATCAAAGAGATCATCAATCCTTGGTAGAGGATACTTGTTCTTTATAGTTACTTTATTCAACTGTCTGAAGTCGATGCACAATCCCAATGTCCCATCTTTATTTTTCATGAACAAGACTGGGGAAACCTAAGGTGATACACTTGGTCGAATATACCCCTTCTTAAGAATCTCTTCAAGATGCATTTGCAGTTCCTTCATCTCTGGTGTATTCATTTTGTAAGGATTCTTTGACACTGGAGCTACTCCAAGCATCAAATTTATGGATAAATCAATATCTCTCTTTAGAGGTACTCCTGGTACTTCCTTGAACACATCTTCAAAATCTTCCAGGACGGAATGATCCTCAAGATTGGTTACCTTATTCTTAGATGCTTCCTCCATATGGACTGCAAATATTTGACAGCCTTTCCTGTAGCACTTCTTCAGCTGCATTGCCGAGATTTCTCTGATAGCAACTGCTCTGGGAATTCCTTGGATTGTTCTCCTATTTCCTTCCTCATCCAAGCAAGTGAATGCCTTGTTATGGCAGTCTAAAATAGCATGGTGTTGGTCCAACCAATCCATACCAATTAGACAATCATAGGAACCTAAAGGTAAGATGTTCAAATATTCCATTGTGCTCAGTCCATTCATGTCCATGAGACATGACTTTAACCATTTCAGTAACTTTTCTTTTGGCTCTTGTAGATAGCTACACTAACCAATATTTTCCATGCTTGTTTCTAGGCAAATGCAAACTTTCCACCATCTTAGGATCTATATAACTATGACTAGCACCTGAATCAATTAAAATAGAAATAGTGTGGTTGTTGATCACACCTTCCACTTCAATCATATGTGACTAATATTTTGCCTACTTATTGTCCAGGGCTGCATAGATCCTGGGTACATTTTTTCCTATGTCCTCCATTGTTTCTTCTTGTTGGACATTGTGGATAGCCCTCGCTTTGCCATTTTTGTGGGGACAATCTCTATATCTGTGGTCTCCCTGACAGCCCCAACATTGCATAAGTGATTTTCTGGGCCTTTATCCACCTACTTTAGCCATCCTGGACTCTCTAAAAACTGGTTGTCTTTGGGGATTATTCCTGAAAAAGGGTGGCTTGTTCCCCTTCTGCCTCTGTTCCCTCTTAAAATTCTTCTTGTCTTCCCAAGATTTTTGGAAAGTAAGCTTTCCTTTATGCTGATCATATAAGAATTTCTCTCTCCTTATGGTTTCTTCCATAGTTTTAGGATCATCATATTAGATCTTGTCACTGATGGAAGATGGAAGTCTACTCAGATACCTTTGAATTTTGACAGTCTCATCTTTGATGAAAGGGACATACTTCAACAATTTAAAAAACCTTCGTTCATATTCATCAATGGTCATGCTACCCAATTTGAGCTCAAAGAACTATTTCATCTTTTGGTCATAGTATCTCTTAGTTAAGTATTTCTTTTCAAAGTGTTTCTTGAATTCCTTCCAAGTAACATTTTTCTCTTTAGTGTGATGCACCTGCACAAGTTGATCCCACCACATGGATGCCTTTCCTTTCAATTGATACATTGCAATTCTTCCTTCTGCATGAGAGGAGTAATTCTGCAGTTGGAAATATTTCCTCATGCCAAGAATCCATGTCTCAACATCTTCCTCCTTCTAGTGTCATCCATCAAATGTAGGAGGTTTAATCTTATTCATTTGACACTTCAGTTCATCCACTCCAGATATCCTATGATTTCTAGTAGGAGATGGGCTTGAGCTACTATGTGCCCTCCTCTTAGAGTGCCCTTGGGAGTGATGATGGTGTCTACTGACACTCCTTGATTTTGTCTTCTCATTAGGGGACCTATGACTTCTTGATTTACTGGAGACACTCTCCTTATCCAATTAGTTTTCTATCCTTTCTGGGCTCTGTATCAACTTTCTGTTGAATTCTCCATGTTGTTCCCTGGATTTCATGAGATTTTTGTTATCTGCTCAATGAGTCTGGACATATTTCTACAATATTTCAATGATTTTCATCATGTTTCCTTCCTTATCTATCTCTTCTCCATGCCCATTGGAGTTCGATCCTTCTATTCCCAAATGGACATCCATTCCTCTACTTCATTCTTTAAACTGAAATCATTCTTTTCCCCCTCCATTTCTCTGTACCGTGGAACAATTCGGTTCGGTTCTGTCAATAGTTAATTCTGCAAAATGTGAAGTCAACCAAAATTTTGTTAGGCTATCAGACTTTAATAATTTTCCAGAACAAACCAATCTAATTCAACAAAAAAAATATTAGATTCCATTTTTTTCAGGTCTTGGTTAGTTAAGAACCCCACAGGCTTCCATCTCTAAGCCTAGTTATGTTCTGAAACAAAATTTTGGGCACTAGCCCCTTTTCTTCGGCCCTTCAGTCGCACATGACCATGGCTGTGACCCGACGCTTATGATTTGGATGCTTATCAGGAGCCTTGAAACTTCAAGCTCCAACTTTGGAGGTTTTCAAAGAACATCACAACAAATCTCTCGGAGTGATGGATTGGAGAACTCACAAAGTAGGGTGGATCAACAGTCCACGACTACCCAGCATCCAATGGCCGATACCCACTATGTAAATTCAAGCATCGAAGCTCCAAGACTTCAGAGCTTCGGAGCTTTGGGACTTCAAAGGATTTCACATCTGCACACCCCCAACACCCCCAAACCATTAATCTCTGAACACTTCCATGTCACCTTTGATGGCATCATTAAGACACGTCACCTCGATGTTATGAAACTTCAGAAAGTTCTTCCTTTTGTTCCCTTATGAACCATTCTTCAGGATTTTCAAGTCTCTAGACTTCACAACTGGCACCACGCATCCACTGGGGCCCATGGTTTTCTTACTTGAACTAAGATATCAAAAAGTCACATAAAATTTTATACTTTTCAAATTGCAGGGACATGGGTCGACGATTTTGGATTAACCTGTTGATCGTTCCGCAATTGTCCCCACGCTGACACATACCCCTTATGGGAAATGGTGGTTTGGATTGTGGGACTAGGGATGATTTTAAGAACCCCCCCTAAATTTATATATATAATAAATGGGCGAATCCCCATGATACATGGCAAAAATTGAAGTCTATTTTATCAATAATATAATATGTATATATAATTTTTTAGTGAATCTTTTAGTCAATTATATAATCTTGTAAAATCTTGGCGAATCTTTCACTGAATTATAAAATCTTGTAAAATCTTGGCGAATCTTTTATTGAATTATAAAACCTTATAAAGTCTTGGTGAATTTTTGATAAAGTATAAAACCATATATAATAATATGAAAATGTGTTCATTAAACTATAATATACTCATTTTACATATTTGGAAAAATAAATATAATTTTTCCATCCTCTAGACAACGTTGCAAGCATCAGGGGTTGTGTTTTTCAAGGATCTCATTGTTATGATGCCTTATGACACTGGAAGTGGATAGACAGGGTAGGAAACTCCATGTCAACAAAAAATGGTATCATACTAGATAGTAGTGATGATGAATTTGAAGGACTATTGAAATCCTAGTAAAGTGCACCACTAACCACTAGTGAATTGTGTTGGATGCCAGTTATCATATCCCTTTGAGTGGGATATTTCTATTACATAAATCAAATCCAAAAATAACCTAAAGGGTGGTGCCCCTTCTACTGTCCATTACAACATAAAGAATGCTTGAATATTTCACCCTCTCTATTGTTTCATTATCTCCAAGTATCACCCTTGTTTTTGTGATAAAAATAGTTAGCTTCTCCTAGAAGGTTGTACCCTGCCATGAGTAAAAAATGTGAAATAATAGCTTTAGGAGTGTGTATTGCTGCCACTTGCAATAGGCCTCAAGAAATGCTTATTTCATCACAAAAATCCTTGCAATAATCTCATAATAAATCACCCTATTGATGGCATGATTCTAGAACCTTGCTACCAACAAACTCCCCACATGATACATCCTTTTGTTGGTTGTTCAAGGCCAATTCAGTGACAAGCATAAGGTCAACATTGAGGATGATCATGATTCTGAACTGGATATCAACAAGGATATCAACTGGAATATCTATAGGATCATCCCTTAAACCTACTAATAGAAATATCTGGTGAATCACATTTTATGCTAATATCACAATGTATTTCACAAAAGGAAAGAACATTGACACCATCTTCCAGAGACAATAGAAGTACTTTATCTAGATATCCCATATCCATCCTTCCATAGATAACCATTAGCTTCTTTGCAATTACTTTTGAAAGATATACTACAAGCTTAATACTATGTTTATTCTTGTTTTCCTTTGCTATTGTATCATGATCTTTCTAAAGTAATGTCGAGGTATCATTTCTACATTTTGCAAAGTATCTATCTGAAACCCCTGTAGAATATTTCTTATCAATTCCATTCACAAACACAATATGAATATGCAACAATTTTTGTAGACTTATGGTGTAATCTATCACAGTGCATGGATCCATGACAATTCCTTTTGGACTGATGGGATGGGTGACTTGATGTCTCCTGAACTAGTCAACACAAACATTCAAATGAGATCCACCCTTGCATGTTTTCTACACAAAATGATATATCTTTTGGCCCTTTTGGTTCTCCTTAACTAACAAAACCCAATCGTTTTGAGTATGATGTGAACAACACATGCAACTTTCTTAGAACTTTATGGCTTGACCTTATTCAAGTGTCCCTTCACAATTTGAAACTATAATACTATAATACTCTACTAAATTAGTTTCTCATTATACACTCTTACATATAGATTGTACATCTCAGATTTGGAAGATAGCATATGAAATACCTTGACACCTTTATAAATTTCAAAGGATTGGAGGGATATGTTCCTAATTTGGCATAAGAAATACCTTGACACCTTTATCAATCAGCCACAACTCAAAAGAACTTGGGTAGCTCAGAAAGGCATCCTAAGACTTATGATATGATCCTACCTTATATACAACATTGTTATAAATGAGTCATCCATAATTCTAGCAATAGGTCACCATTTGAGACATGTTTGTGATTTTTTCCTTGAATACCTTTTGACATTTCATTTTCTCAAACCATTGTGATGGTAAGCAAGACAATCATGAAGGTCGAGAGAATTCAATAGACATACACAGGTCAAAGAGGAAGAGGTATAAGGAGAGGCATGCTCAACATAAGATACCTCATCAATGACCATAGAGGAGATCATGTAGTGGAGGTGCCCAAATCCATTCAAGGCTAGGGCCTTACAAAAGGCCTCCTTTATACAAATCATAAATGGTTTGTGGCCTTCCATTGGTCTAGCGCTTGACTTTATAAATCCATGGCTCTTGTCCTCCAAGTTTATTTAATTAAACTATTTTACAATTGGTCCTCATTCAAAAAATTATATGAACAATCATTTTTTTCAATATTAATAAATACAAAACAATATTTATCATTTGTATCATTTATTTTCCCTTGTATCCTTTTTTGTTGGGTAAATCTTTTATGGGGGTTTGAGCATGTACTCTATTTTATTCAAACTTTGGATGTAAATAACCCTTCATAGCTCCAATTTGGCTTCTAGTGACTCTTGGATGAATGACATTTCAACTCTCTTTCACTTGATTTTAGGTCTGCAAACTTGGGTCATTTTATCTCCTTCAAATATTTGACTTGAAAATGGCAAGTTTTCTTAATTTCTCTTTGGATTAATATGCTTCAATTATGCAAGAGGAAGCATCCTTCACTTCAATGGGTTTTGGGCCTAGTTCATGCACACATCTTTCTTTGTTTCCTCATTTCTTGATCTACCCTTCACTCTTGAACGAAAACCAATAACAAAAAAAAAAAACAGTTTCATAGCATTTGGGTTGCAAAACATTCATGGTAAATTCATGTTTTAGATCCATGTTAATAAACTAAAAGTTGACAAAAAGGAAATGAGAGCAATTTAACATCATTGGCACAACCATCTTTTCCAAACCCACAATAAGGTTAGCTTGATTTACAAGGCTCAATGCTTGGCATCTTGGATCAAGTGTGCATGAATGGTGACATAGTCACAGGAAAGGATCGCTATGAGGTACGATAACTATGAATTGAGATGTCAATATCCCAATTTGAAGGCACAAAGTCAAATAATATCTGAAAACTCTTCATTCGTTCCATCGTGGTAGCTACCATCCAGTGACCAATGATGGTGATATCAACTTCAACTACAAGAAAAGAATGAATACATAACCCACTATCAAAGCTAAAAGTGTTACCCATAGATATAAAAGTTCCCAAAGATGGACTTGCAACAACCATCAATGCCTCTCATACTAGCAAGACAACAAAATCCATAAATTGGCTTAACATAAATTAATTAAAAACAAAGATAGGGGTTATCATCATGGAAACACACTTTCTTCCCATTGACAAGATTATATTTAAGGCATAGATCCTTTGGAAAGTTAGCCACCAGCCCACTATCACAGCTGCAAGTGCTACCCATAGATATCAGAGTTTCCAAATATGGACTCATAACAACCATCAATGCCTCTCATACTAGTAAGACAACAAAATCCATAAATTGACTTAACATAAATTAATTAAAAATAGAGATAGGGGTTATCGTCACGGAAACAATCTTTCTTCCCATTGACAAGATTCTACTCAAGCCATAGATCCTTTGGAAACTTAGACACTAGCCCACTATCACAGCTACAAGCGCTACCCATAGATATGAGAGTTTCCAAATATGGACTCATAACAACCATCAATGCCTCTCATACTAGTAATTAGACAACAAAATCCATAAATTGACTTAACATAAATTAATTAAAAATAGAGATAGAGGTTATCTTCATGGAAACAATCTTTCTTCCCATTGACAAGCTTCTACTCAAGCCATAGATCCTTTGGAAACTTAGACACTAGCCATGGAAACCATGTTATGTTGTTGTGACTTTCTTGGCAAGATTCTTTGGTTTCCTTGGCCCATGAAGCTTGTTCCATGGCTACTACAACGATTGGATCTACATGGTTGTGCCCCTTGCTTTACTACTGCAAAAAAAATTCAAATTAATGTAAAGAGTGTAATTACATCTTGAAGAAACCATGCCCAACTACAATCTCCATGAAAACTATCTCTCCAATCCTCTTTGACATTTGAGATGAATTTGAAAAAACTAGTTTTAAATGCACAACGGTTTAGTGATTAGATGATTGTTTTGATTCCACAATTGCTTCTATTTTGTTGCATTTTTAGTATCCTGAAGAAGAGCCTTCATAATTATACAACATAATTCACACTTGTCAAATGTAATGACATCCAACACTAATTACTAGGGTAAGGTTGTGTTTTTCCCTTTTGCACTCCTTCCCCTCACTCATTTCCTGATATTCCACTTTCCCTTACTCCCTAACATTACCCCTACCCCCCTAAATGTTCTCAATAATTTAGGAAAGCCCTAACCCATCATTACACTTCATTTTCCAAAAATCTTTGAAGGCACATTTTCCAGAAATGATCTTTTTAGTCATCTTTTTTCCGAACAGATTGTGGCCAATAAGAGATGAGTATTAAGAAACTAGAGGAGGTTTGTGTTCCTAAGATGCCAAAGTACAATAAACTATTTCATATTTTACATGGGTATTGTATAATGAGAGATACATTCACATCTTCACAGCCTATTCTTCTGACTGAGCAAAGTCCTATTTTAGACATCTTTTTGCAGAAAATATTGTGAACAACTGGAGTAGAATTTTGGGAAACTGAGAGAGGTTTATCTAAAAAACATATTCATTTAAAATAACATCTCTCACTTTTTACACAGCTATCTCGGATTAAGATATTCATTCCCAGAGCCCATGAACTCAAATGACAACAAATTCTTTGTTGTGGGCTTATTTTCGTTATGAGAGTTTTGGCCTAGAAATTCTCTTTGATCCCATGGATTTTTGTTTTCAGACTTTGTTGTGTTTCTAGTAAAGCCAATTACCTTATTTATGCACGTTATAAGTATTTTCATTGACATCATGAATGGAATTTCTATAATACTGCCATGGCTTGCTTAATAGCAAATTCCAGGCATCCATAGGCACAACATCACATAATATTGTCCTTATATGATCCAATGTTAAATGAAACATAACATGATTGACTAACAATCATGTTGTCATGTTTCTCAACCGAGAAATATTATATGGATTCAATTTTGGAATGAAAGAAAGATATCACTCATGTACCATCTTTTTACTTAAAAAATTATTCAAACACTAACAATAAATAATTACTTTGCATACCACCTTACCTTGACTCTTGCAAAAGGGTTCAAAGACACTTCTCTTCCTCCAGTCAACATCTAGAATATCTTACTTATAATCACTAATGTACATTGGATCATTAAGCTCTCTCAAATTTCATCTTTGATCTGTTTTGATCAAGGTTCTTTAGCCACCACAATTTTGTTTGCAACTCCAATGTCATAAGGAAAATATTGGGCTCCATGAACTCCACTGCATATTTATCACTTTAGTGGCCTCAATAACCATATGTAGATTTCCCTCTACCTCTACCTCCAACACCAAATCCTCCTATTCCTTAAAAGTTATTGTTTTCCTCTTTACCTTCCTGGATTCTTATTCCTTTGAATCTTGTTCCTCTTCCTTCTATTCATGAGGATATTGAACTTCAACAGATCTTGAAGAAATCCCTATTGCACTCAATAAGGAACTCTTGCCACATTTACTTGCCATTTTTCCTTTTCTTCAGCTTATCTTTTGCTCGGCCTCTAAAGCATAATAGTATGATTCATCTACTAAATGCACCTTTCATTTAAGCTAACTCACACTAGAGTGATAATACAACCCATTAAGATGCATATTTGTTGCTTACTCTTCATCTTCTTGCAAGTTTGTCCTAATTTGTAATCTCAAAAACTGTGTGTATTCTTTGCACAAATAAACCCTTTTGTCCCAAGTTTTGGAAATACTTGTTTAGATTTTGCTAGTAATCCAAGGGTAAAAAATTTCCTTTCAGATGCCTCAGCATTTTGGGGCACAATCTAATGTTTCCTTTCCATTGTTGTTTTCTAGCTCTACATACATTATCACACCAATGTGTAAATATGTTTTCATCATGGTTACTAGAAACTTCATTCTTCTCAGGTCATCCTCCTAAAGATAAGATAATATTATTAAATTCCACAAATGACCATAATAGTAGGTCAAGAGGACTCAACATGTACATCAGTGGTGATAACTACTAGAAGTGCAAGAGCAACTCTTATAGCTAGAAGCTAGAAAGCTAAAAGAATAACAGGAAAAGTAACATAATAACAACAGTAAAAAAAATAGTGATTCTACATCCATCAATACAAAGAAAGATTTGCCTACTCCACAATCTAAAGGTTTTCCATTTCAAAATACCTCTACCACTCCCATATCCAATCCAAGAACAACTTGGGTTTCAAATCCCCTTTAAAATCTAAAATGCCTTCCTCAACCTTGATGCTTTGCTTATAGATTTCTTCTATTATCCTCTCCATAGGGTGTGCCACACCAACTTGAGCCTTAAGATTCTTGTAGTCTAATTCAAACTCCTCATACTATAGCCTAGCTTCAAAAGCCTCTAGTCTTCTCACTAAATGTTCAGATATATTCATCCTATTCCCCATATTTCTTCTGAATCTCCGAGTCATCTAGACTATTCTATAAGCCATTTTGGTCGTTTGCTTTGATATTAAAGAAAATTTAGAGAAAATTTTAATGGATTCTCATCAACATTCAAATTAATAAAGAAGAGTACAAGTTCTCTATGAGTTCATCTCTATGGGTGGGCATGTTGTAATACTCATATAATTTACTTGTCCAAAAATGACCATTGGTTCACAAGTATTTATAGTTCCTTTTTCTTTTGGGTATACATGTTTGTAGTGTCCAGACTGCTTTTGTTCATATTTGTTGAAAGTGTACATTGTCATGTTAGCACACATCATATCTTATGACTAGGAAGGTCAATCCCATAGCCCATGGACTCAAATGACCACACACATCATATCATATGACTAGGAAGGTCAATCCTAGAGCCCATGGACTCAAATGACAACAAATGCATTATTGTGGGATTATTTTCATTATGAAAGCTCTGGCCTATAAATGCTATATAGTGCCTTAGATTTGTGTTTTCAGACTATGATGTGTTTCTAGTAAAGCCTCTTACCTTATTTATACACTTTATAAGTATTTTCATTGCCATTATGAATGAAATTCCTATCATACTTCCATGGCCTTCTTAATAGCTAATTCAAGGCATCCATAGGCACAACATCACACAATGTTTTCCTCATATGATCCAATAGTTAACCCTCAGACCTGGGCCAAAGATGAAGGAATAAACAGGAATTGGGATAATATATATTAACCATTCTCAACCCCTATATATTTTTTAGGAAGAACTTTCCATCTTTTCTATAATTTAAGAACATCAACAAGCAAGAATCTGGGAAGAATAACAAGAAAAAGAAAAGAGGGAAACAACAGTTTTCACCATTTCGGGGTTGGTAGGGTTGCAAAGTTTCCTTAAGATTTTATCATGTATGAGGCTATGGGATTGGCATCTAATCATGCAAATTATATAAAGCTCCAAATTAGAGTTCAAAGCACTGAAAAGAGCACTTTGTACTCAATTTCTTCAATTGTGATGCTGCTCTTTTCACCAGAGAATTAAAATAGCCCCCAATATAAGTTTATATCATATTTGAATTGCCAAAAACAGAGCCAAGATGAACCTCGTAAATGCTAGTCAATAATGGATGAATGAACTGTGTAAAGAATGCATCAAGACAACATATTAAGTCCTTTAAATATACCATTAGCATGAAGATTAACCTCTGCAACCTTTGGAAAATAATTAACCTTGAAATACAATGATAAACCTTGAAATACATGTGGAATGTCCAAGTGTTAAGTGAGAGACTAGATTTTCTATTCTTCATTTACCTATAGACAAGTTGGGTGATAAAATATAATTCCTTTATTTCCATTCATAGGAATAAGGTTTGCATAGTCCAATCAAAAGGATGCCACCCATTCTCTATGATAAGTTTTATCATCCTCCCTAAGCCATACTAGTGAGGTGTTAAAATGGTAATCTTCCTATTGAGGGGAGAACCAGTCATTTTTCCAAAACTTAGGAAGTAAATTGACTATTGTTGTAGATAGAATTTGAGAACAACATAATATTTTTGTTTTTTTCACTATCAAAATAGTTTGTTTGAACCCCCAAAGTAATAACCAAATAGTAGCACACCACTTCTGAGAACATATGTAGATGTATAGCTACTAGGTAGAGGGGTCAGCCTAACAATACCAATTTCCAAAAATATAGAAAAAGAGCCACTCTCTGTTAGAAAATATAAATGAACCACCAGAAGAATGTCTCTCAATGAAAGCAAATTCATAAGGTGAGGAAATAGAGAAAATATCTAGCTAGTAGGCATAATCTATGATTAGGAACTTAACATCTATGTCATCTCAGGATTACAAGTATATCGGGTAAATTATCTTTTCTCCTTATCGAGGCTGCACAACTTTGAATCAATATACACAAAGGGAAATCTTGGCATTTCCATATTACATGTTGATGAAGACCTTCCTGTTAAATAAATAGGAGTTCATTTGACATAATAAGGAATGTTAAAATTTTTATGTCATACCTATTAAGGTCTTCAATGACAACCTTCTTCCTAGACAGGTCAAATTGTATGAAGAGGTGTAGCATGTGAATGATCATGCAATTTCAAACTTGGACCTTGATAAAAATCTTTTGCATTTAATACTTTGGGATAAAAATTCATTTTTCTTAGCTGCAATCAACTCATCAATTTATTCCTATTCTTAGTTTTACATTTTTTATACTCCAAACCATCTCCATTTCATACTTCCTGAGAAATGTCATCTCACAAACAGTTATAAATTGAGTGGAGGATTGTAGAGGGTATGAATACCTATATCATAGAAACTAAAGACTAATGGATCCAGGTCCTAGTACACATTAATTAAGTGTTCATGATTTTCTACTCCAACCTGTCCTTGTAGACAAAGGACACTACGCTTAGGATTCTACCGAGTCTAAGGATCATTGCCTATGTTGTATACAAGTAGGTGATATAGAAAATATTTCAGAGATGGAGAGGGAAGTTTGTAAGAGGTATTTCAAAACAACAGTAGCACATCCTCTGAAGGAGAATGCTAGCACTTTGAAGGAAAATAGGGTACTTTGTTGATGCTCATAAAGAAGGCGTTTCACTTAGTAGATTATAGAGGTGGAATAGCAAAGGGAAGATGTTGCCACTTGTTTTATTTATCTTGTTGTGTCCTTATGATAGTAGAAAAGGAGTGCCATGGGTTTGCTACATGGATGGTGGAAATAGGAGTTAATGCTTGATGCTTTTAGGCATATCTTCACAACATGATTAACTTCACTTATTATCATATTGAGACAAGATATTGTTCATGAGGTGATTGTAGTATGGATACTTTGGCAAACCATTTAGGACTCTCGATTATCGCATTGAGATTTCATTCCCATGACCTACTTGGTGCTATCATGTTGAGTCTATATGCCAATATCATGTGAACAGGATCATTGCCTATGTTGTCTACAAGTAGGTGATATAGAAAATATTTCAGAGATGGAGAGGGAAGTTTGTAAGAGGTATTTCAAAATAGCAATAGCGCATCCTATGGAGGAGAATGCTATCACTTTTAAGGAAAAGAGGGTACTTTGTTGCTACTCATAAAGAAGGCGTTTCACTTAGTAGATTATGGAGGTGGAATAGCAAAGGGAAGATGTTGCCACCTATGTTCTTTAGCTTCTTATGTTCTTATGACAGTAGAGAAGGAGCGCCATGGATTTGATACATGGCTGGTGGAAATAGGAGTTAATGCTTGATGCTTTTAGGCATATATTTACAACATGATTAACTTCACATATTATCATATTGAGACAAGATACCGTTGATGAGGTGACTGTAGTTTGGATACTTTGGAAAACCATTTAGGACTCTCGATTACTCCATTGAGATTTCATTCCCACAACCTACATGGTGCTAGCATGTTGAGTCTATATGCTAATATGGTGTGCACAGGATCATTTCCTATGTTGTCTACAAGTAGGTGATATAGAAAATATTTCAGAGATGGAGAGGGCAGTTTGTAAGAGGTATTTCAAAATAAAAATAGCACATCCTATGGAGGAGAATGCTAGAACTTTGAAGGAAAAGAGGGTACTTTGTTGTTGCTCATAAAGAAGGCATTTCACTTAGTAGATTTTGGAGGTGGAATAGCAAAGGGAAGATGTTTCCACCTGTGTTCTTTATCTTGTTGTGTCCTTATGATAGTAGAGAAGGAGCATCATGGGTTTTCTACATAGATGGTGGAAACAAGAGTTAATGCTTGATTTGTTTATGCATATCTTTACAACATGATTAACTTCACATATTATCATATTGAGACAAGATACCATTCATGAGGTGACTGTAGTATGGATACTTTGGAAAACCATTTAGGACTCTCAATTATGCCATTGAGATTTCATTTCCCATGACCTATATGGTGCTAGCATGTTGAGTATATATGCCAATATGGTGTGCACATGATCATTGCCTATGTTTTCTACAAGGAGGTGATATAGAAAATATTTCAAAGATGGAGAGAGTAGTTTGTAAGAGGTATTTCAAAATAGTAGTAGCACATCCTGTGGATGAGAATGCTATCACTTTGAAGGAAAAGAGGGTACTTTTTCATTGCTCATAAAGAATGTGTTTCACTTAATAGATTCTAGAGGCGGAATAGCAAAGGGAAGATGCTACCACTTGTGTTCTTTATCTTGTTGTGTCCTTATGGCAATAGAGAAGGAGCACCTTGGGTTTGCTACATGGCTAGCGGAAATAGGAGTTAATGCTTGATGCTTTTAGTCATATCTTCACCACATGATTAATTTCACATATTATCATATCGAGACAAGTTATGAGTGGAAGTTATTGATAATATGACAATATGTTCAGAAATAGTATATAATATGCATTAGTCATTAAAAAGAAATCAAGAAATCATACAATCCAACTATATACAATCTTCTAACGATGGGAAACTTAGGCACCATCTTGAACCCACGAAACTAAGATCAGTTCCAACTACGAAATGCATCTCAAGCACATTCAGGTTAGAAAAAACCATTGTCACTCAACTTAAATTCTCAAAATTAAATGTTAATATATCCATCTAAATTTCACAAAATAGGCACCTTGATAGTTCAAGGACCATTCTTATCTTTCCTGCCGAAGGGGTTCCACCATCTCCTACGGGTTTTGACTTTATTTGGACCAATCACTTGGTGTATTTGGGAATCAGGTTGTTGCTCAAGAATAACATTCTCCAATTCCCGTGTGTCAGCAGACAGTGCAGATTGTGCAACATGCGGAACACCTCTCCTTGGGTTGTCAGTCACAACAAGATGCTATAATGGTTTTTCAAAACCTCTTGCATCAAGATAGTCCCCAGGATTCCCAGCATAGACTGGTTTACCATGAAGCTCCAAGCTTGCACAATGACCCTAAAATTATTCCATACCTATCGCTACCATATATTACTGGATCGTAGGATTTGGATATAGGAGGATGAGAGGGTGGGTCCTCTTGCACAATGACCCTGCTCACATCATGTTCCTGATCAGATCAATGCCCCTGATCAATTATTGAGTTCTCATGTGAAGTTTGCCCCAACCATCGAAAAACTAGTGAGATCTAGTTTGAATACACACATTCTAGAAATTCCATAAAGATCTGGTTTGAATACACACATTCTAGAAATGCCATAAATCCCAGATGCAGGTGAAATAATTCCAAAAATACCCTGGGTGTAGGAAATCTGGGCGATAAACTCACCAACAACTTTGGATTCTAAAAAATCGAGGCGAACTAGAAATTTCTTCATGAAATCGGGAGGGCGAACACTCTTTCCACCGATTTTCTTAGTATTTTATATGGGACGAATAATCTTCCATATATATTTTTTATTTTAATTTTTGGGCTAAACATTCTAATTTTTTTAAACACTAGTCCAATGAAAATTCGCCCTTTCAAAAATTTAAACCCTCAAATTCAGTCCATGAGCGAAATTTCGCCCCTAAAATCATCTATGTGAGGGACTGCCTTGTAGAATTATCTTTCACGCATCTTGGATCTCCGTAATTCCTCCCAACCATCGATCTTGATAGATCGTGACCAAAGTTAATGCAGGCCCGATTTAGCTATCTCCTTCGTCACGCTTAACTACCTTGTTCCACATCCAGGAGCGCTACATGGTAGGACACACGAAGCCAACACATGGTCCAATCAGGCGGGTGATAATATCACATTCTAACTGCATTTCAATCTTACAATGGTTCTTAACTCTCTGACATGTGGCACATATCCCATGTGTCCACGTCATTTAAAGTGACGTCAGCAAGCCACATCACTTCGGGGTTCCGGGGCTTCAAAACTCTGGAACTTTGGAAGAATATACACTTGCACACTCCAGTTCTTCTAAACGTCGGACTCCCAAACTTCCTTACCCACCGGGTCCACATAGTATATATTTCACCAACTAACATGGTGGCACGTGGCATGTCTAGGAAGGTACACATCACCATTGGTGACATCATCCTGCCATGCCACTTCTGTTGTTTTTCTTCGGGACTTCAGGCTTCGGTGGTTTGTGCACCAGCACACCCCACTTCTCCCAACCATCGAACTCTGAAGTTATGATCTGTCGTGATATCTATGGCTCACAACCACTTGCATGTAGATCCAACGGCTCTGATCCACTTTTCACAATGCATCTTACCTTATACTCTTGGCTTGATCTAATGGTAAGGTTTCTCCCTGGATCTACGGTGTATATCTCCTCTGAGACTTCGGAGTTTCGGGCTTCGGCCCTCTTTGCTTTTATAACCCATAAACATTGTCGAAGTTGTGAATTCCGAAGGAATTGCAATTTAACCCTCCTGCATCCTCCCTCAATCTGATGGTTGTGAAGGATTCTCCTTATCCCAAACAGATCTTACGGTCCAACACCATGAAAGTTGTGGTTTTCTTTCTCTGTTGCCCATTCTTAACTTGTTACACCTCCTGTGTTTCCGAACATAGTCCAAATGTTCTTTCAACACCCTACTGGCACTTGGTACATCAAATTTCTCTGGACTTTTTACTCCAATTTTCTCGTTCATGGCCCATCTAGGTTCTGTGTTGAAACCATGGCTCTGAACTTGAATTTCGTCCATTTCGACAATAATTATTTCTCGAAACTTTTTCTTTAGCTTCCACTAATATGTCCCATCCTGGCTCAGTGTTGAAACCATGGCTCTGATACCAATTTGTAACATCCCTGACCACCAACCCCTGCCGGGTAACACTACTTGATGACTGAATCCTTTAATTCTCTGCTCTGATACCATTTTTTTTAACACCCTCGGACACCCAGGCTGGGCCATGTTATCTCGTAGAAATAACAATTAGCATATTCCTATAAATATAAACATAAATAAACAACATATTCTACTAATAAACAGATTGATGTGGAAATAACAGTAAAAGCATACATGCAATAATCCAGACAAAACCATAGATGTAACAACATATATAAATACATAGCATGTGAAGGAAAAGGGGAAATGAATACTTATATTTTAATTTAGATCCACCAAATACATGCAGACCTTCCACGAACCTACCAACCTTAGACCATGCTTCTCATCATGCTTAGCAGTGGGTCACCCCAAAGCTGGGACTAAGCTCCACCCAGGGTAAAGGAATCCTAGACTAGGCTAAGGTTACAAGAGATTGCATAGTGCAATTGGAAGGATTCTCTCCAAGAGCCTTCTTACACCCTCTACTCATGGACTCTCATTCCCCACATACATGTTCCACCCCGAGAATATGCACCTTCATTCTTCCATAGTCCATCGACTTCTCCACTTCCCTTTCAGGGTCACGACAACAGGCTGGATCAGGAATTCTTAGAGCTCCATGGCTGGTGTTGGACTCTCTCTAAGAAAAAATCACTTCCCAGTAAACTCTCTCACCTAGAGAGAGTTGCTCACAAGCCTGACAACCTGCCTCTTCAACCACGGGCTTGACAACCCACTTCTTCATCCACAGGCCTGAAAACCTGCTTCTTCAACCAGCTTCAACTCAGTTCTAGCAAGGCGAGGATAACAACAAAGGTTCAATATAGCTCAGGGGATGGCAGAAACGACAACTCGGTAAGTCACAACACGGTTTTGGAAAGTACAGACATGTTGGGATTTATAGGAAACACAAGTCAGCTTCCCCAGTTATTGGTTTCATAGGTGCTTCCAAGATGCAGAGGTCCACGACGGAGGCCCGACAAGTTAGGAAAAGGATGGGAGAATGGGGAGTGAACCCACCTATTGGCCCTTGACCAAGTTTTGGGAGATCCTTAGTCAGGTTGACCTATTTTGGGACTTCAACAGCCTGTCGAAGATGGGGCGTAAGATGAAGCATAGATCATGGGATCTCGGCCCCTTTTTGGGTCCTTTTTGGGATTTGGGAATATGTAACAGGAATGGGATGTAAGCCCATGGGTTTACCCATGTTTAGGCCTATTTTGTATGTATGAATAAAAGGCTAGGCAATGTAAGAAGTAGTTGAATAGTGCGCAAGTGTTGTGCAAGTTGGATAAGTGCTAAGAGTGGGATCTATGTGATCAAGAAGTGTAAGGCTTTGTGCATACTGTGTGAGACTTGCAGAGCCAAGTTCAAGTCATTGCAAGAGATTGTGGAAGGCTTTGTGTGGCAATGCAAGGAAGGAGGTTCTAGCGAGCTGTGCAGATCTCCTGTCCTATGCGGAGTAAGGGTTTTGTGGCTCTGTGCATGTTGACGACTGATTGAAGCTAATAAAGAAGAAGAGTTGGTGGATGTAGCCCCAGGGTGGGGGTGAACCACGTAAATACTGTGTTATTCTGCTCTGTGCGATATTCTGATGTGTTTATGTGTTATGTGCTAAGTGCTTTGATATAGATAGATAGATCTATTTATGATTTGTGCTTATGATGAATCTGGATGCTAGATCTGACATCTGTGAACTTGCTTAATGCTTGAATATGATAGATATGATCTAATTCTTTTGCTAAGTGCTTAAATACATTAGATTAGGGCGAATGTTGCGATGCTCTATTTTATCTACGAAGTAGACATTGGTTAAATACTAACGAACTGATGGTGCTAAGTGCTCTATTAAGTATTATAATCACATATCCGTGTCCCATCTAAGGTTGCAAACACTTGAGTCATGCAACCACCCCTCCCTCTACCTCGGGTGAGACTTCATCTGCTTCGCAGGTGTTGCCGAAAGGGCTGGTAGTTAGGGTTTTGTTGGTGTGTTGTTGTAGCGTTGAACTCTGGGTCTACCCCTGTGCTAACAAATGGTTCCGTTGTCAGGACTGAAATTTTGGTTGTTGGGAACTAAGGAAGAAGAAGCTCTGTGCAAAGATATGATCTAAAATTGTGAAATCTTTGTGCGTAGATCTGTTTCTCTAGTGCACAATACTCTACTTAGTTTGACAAGCTCTATACTAAGGAAAAGAAATCTGATCTGAAGAAAAGAGGTAAGATCTGGAAGTTTTGTGCTCTAAGAAAGGCAAAAGTGAGACTTTTTTATTAAAAGAGGTAAGATCTGACAGCTTTGTGCTCTAATAAAGGTAAGAATATTGAAAAGTTCTAGATTTGAAAGCTTTGTGCTTTGCAGAAGTAAGATAAGAGGAATTTTTTGTTTCTAAAGCATGGATCTAGGCATGTTTGATAGATTCTATCCTAGATTGAAAAATAGGGTATTAATAGATGAAATAAGATTTGATATGAGTAGATCTGATAAGAATAGTGAAAAATATGTTATAACTATGCATAGAAAGAATGTTTGGACTAATAAGTGTATGCAGGATCCTAGAAATATTTTTTTTGCAGGTTATCTACCATGATCCTAGTGCGCAGTACATGAAAGGTTGGGGATCATTTAAAAGAAAGAGAGGATTAACCCTTTGTTATAGTTGCAGAAGACCGGGACATCTTGCTAAGGAATTCCATGGGAGAAGACCTAGCTGTATTTGTTGTAAATCTATGGACCATGAAGTTTTGGATTTCCCTAGAATGATTGCTAAGGTTGAAAAAATGAATATGAATCAAGAAAACCCTAAGGTAGATCCAGAAACTAAGATTATGACAGAGTCCCAGGAAGAATCAGATAAAGTATTGCTACAGATAAGAGAAGCCCTGAATGCTCACCGACATGTCAGATTATTAGGGATCTTCAAAGAAAAAGAATGCCTTGAAGCAAGAATAGGAGACTTCGACATTGACTGTGTTCTGGATGAGGAAACACAGATGAATATCATGACAGAGAGAATGTGGGAAGCTATAGGGAATCCTACTATGAATCCTTCACTAGGAGGAATAGGATTATTCAAAGGAAAGTTGATAAACCTATGTGGAAATCTCACCCGGATACCTATGACTGTCAATGGAACTTCGACAGAGGAAGATTTTGAGATTGTTAAATTCAATGAGAATAGTGCCCCATTTACCATGCTACTAGGAAAACCTTGGATTGAAAGAGATCAGGCCAGAAGGAAAGAAGAAGAAGAAGTTTTGGAACAATAGAAGCAAGAGTTAAAACAATTCATGACTAGAAGGATTGCACACTTGATTGAAGAACAGAAGAATAGATCAAAGCCATTTAACACTAGAGACTCGTATGTAAAAGTTGCAAGAACACTAGAAGAACCACTAAAGATTGAAGTACCTAGTCCAGATGAAGAAGAACGGTTACCCTTGAATCTTAAGAAAGAATCTCAACAACGTGAAGTAACTATGCCAAAAAGAAGTTAAGGATCAGAATGGGAAAAGTCACACCGAGACGAAACTCACTGGGAAGAAGGATAGAAAGCTAAGTATAAAGAGAGATAAGATCGACAAGTTGCAGAAGATTCCAGAGGAAACCTCACAGCAGAAAAAATTTCAAAATTGGAGCTTCACCAGGATACCAGAACAGCGACACATGCCACTTCACCATGACGAAGCAATATAGTTGTTGGGGCCATTATAACCGTTACACCAACACTTTCAATGGGCAGAAAGAAATTTATGGACAGAAATATTGCCATCCTACCATTGGGACTGCGCCATAATGAACACAATAGATTTAATGAAGGATTCATAACCATTGCAAGTGACCCATTGCCAAGTTACCTATTTATCCCCTTGCGCCATGCACCGAGAAAACTTTTTCCAATTGAGAATTTGAGCCCACAGAAGAAGTTGAGTTTATACAGTGATCATCGTGCTCTTACTCTGTATTTCTTTAATGTGTCTAAGATACCCCCCGAACCCGAGATTGTTAACCCCGAGTGTGTATGTCGGACGAGTTGAGCACTGCCAAGAAAATTGTTGAAGAAGTTTTGATCGACCTCATGACTGAAAGAGTCACGTCAAGGTCCATAGGTATAAAAGCATCATCCACGAGAGGACTGCCAGCCTCTCCGTCCACTGCTCGCGGAGCCGGACCATCCCGACCATCTGATGAAAAGAGAACCAAGCACAGGGATGATCTAGTGAACGCTAAATTGATCCCGACTATATTACCCACCTATCTACCACCTATGAGTAGTGCAATAAATCGAGATAGCGTACCTAGATATTTTGAGTATGCCTTAGTCACTGCATACCTCCCGAAGGGGATACGCGCAGTTCGAGTAGACCAAGATAAGATTGCATCGTTGAAGTTTAGTGACTTCAACCTCAAAGATCACAAAGTTTACAACATGCTTGCCCCACATAAGTACCTGACCCGAACTAAGGGGAAGAATTCAAAGATAATCCCCCAGTCATGGACCCATAACCTCACGCAGTCCACCCTGCTCAATGTCATGAAGATTCCTCACTTCAGATGACACCAGGAGGTGAATGCATGCATCAAGATACTACTGTCATGTTACCATGGAAGTTATTTGTGGTTAAAATTTTATACAACAGTTGATCCGATAGTGATCAATCAGATCATGGGGTTAAGTATGCAGGGACCTGATCCACAAGATTTTTATCCAGGAAAATCCATGGAACGCGCTCTAGCACACCAGATCAAGGAAACTTATGGCAATGTCGAGAAGGGCATACGAGGCTACAAAGTAGCCTCCATTCAGAGTGGCATAGTGCACCTCTCCTATCAATTGATTGCAGGGAAGTTAGTATGAAAAAGCCAACCCACCCAAGTCACTGGTTTTGTAGTCAACCTTGCAGGGAAGTGCTCAGAAGGAATTTAGATGAACTGGGTGAAGTACCTCGTGAACCAATTAGAACTCCACTACAGAGAAGCCTAGGATCAAGTGTATGAATTTTATTTAAGCTGGCTATTGATCCTGATAACTTTTATTACCTGGGAGATGCCAGAAGGTGTGACCTTCCTGGACATCGAGCCTTTCGAACCATTGGCCGTGAAGTTCAATACACTTTGGTACTCAAGCGATATGAATAAACAGTGGCAGTCCAATGTGGTTTTTCATACCTATTACAAGCAGCTGAAGACAACCATCCAATCTGAGCCTCGCATCACTCTGAACACTCTACATTGGTTCAGGCCCTTGATGAAGTTCAGCGCAGACTGACATTTTATTTACATCATAGCACGCGCTGATGAACATAAGCAACAAATCCAATCCTACTAAAAGCTAATGGAGGAGGAATTGGAGGATATCACCAAGGAATGGTCGGTGGACCTCCTCTTTCCAACAAACCCTACAGAGATATCCGAAATCAACAGCCCATAAATTGTGCAGGATACACCCGGACCTAGCAGGACAAAGAAAACTGAAGAGGTTTAGGATTTAGACAGTGCATCCGTGACAACTACTTCCATATCACTAGATCAAGGAGGTGATATTGAAGAGTTGAATGACAAAGAGGTCGAACAACAGTAGGGTGATGAGGTTGATCCCCTGAAGAAGAGGAAAGGTTTGTCTCTGAAAATGTCCTCCCGGAAGAAATCAAAGGCCACCATGACCAAGATGCAGATCGCCCTCACCTCTGATGACTTCGACTTCCTCATAGAAGCCCTACAAGATGCTTCACTAAAAATAGCATAGAAACAAGAAGAAAAGCAAGAGGATTTGTATGATCGAATTGAGACTGAACTCTGATGGGTACAGTAGGCCCTACAGTCCAGTTGCACAGTCTCCACTGCACCAGGGGAACCAGAATTGGGAGATGAGCCAGCTCAACTCCACAGCTTAGCTGATATAGAAAAATCTCGCCTTCGATGAGCACAGGAAGAAACAATGCAAGCCACCCAGGATTTGACACAAGTACAAGGGGTACTAGTAGAGCAACACAGTGCTGTAGAACAAGAAAATATTTCTCTCCAAGTGAAGTTTGACGAAGAAAAATCACAACCACAACAAGAAAAGGAATAGTTTCTCGCAGAGAAACTCGAAGTAAAGGAAGTAGTCAACAGAGCATTTCGCTCTGTGATAGTCATAAAGGCCAAAGAGCGAGTTCCACAGCAAGTAGAGAAACTTGACGAAGTGATCCAGCAACTACAACAACACATAGCAGATTTGGAACTATGCGCAGTACCTGAGACCCCACAAGATATAAGGGACCAAAGAGAAGCAACTGTCAGGAGCGCAGTTGAACGGCTCAAGGCTCTTACCCTGGAATGTAAGCAACTCACTGATCACAATGCCTTGACATATGAGTGACTCGTTGAGAGTCCAGAATTAAGAGCACTGGAGTCGCAGCTCCAAGAGGCGAAGTACCAAGCCGAAAAGATACAGGCACAACTGAAGTCCCTGTCAGTTGTGGAAAGAATGAAGTGCTCCTAAGAGCAATGCACTACACAGTAGAAAATCCATACTATCTAGAGCAGAGTTATGGAGGTAACTAAGAAACTCCAACCCATACAAGACAATGCCTATCAATTGTTTACAGAGGTAGAAGGCCAAGGAGTAGAGTTAGAGCAGGTTGTCACTATAGCAGAACAACGTCTAGAGGGACCTATCAATGATCCATTCATCCATGAGTTCATTGAAAAGGAGGTCATAGCATAGCAAGAATTCGAAGCAGCTTGAGGCATTCGAAGCATAACTAGTTAGACCAGAGTGACTCAGGACGAGTCAAGGGTGAGTGTTGGGGGCATGTTGGCCCTTGACCAAGTTTTGGGAGATCCTTGGTCAGGTTGACCTATTTTGGGACTTCAACAACCTGTCAAAGATGGAGCACAAGACGAAGCAGAGATCGTAGGATCTCGGCCCCTTTTTTGGTCCTTTTTGGGATTTGGGAATATGTAATTGGAATGGGATGACGGCCCATGGGTTTACCCATGTTTAGGCCTATTTTGTATGTATAAATAGAAGGCTAGGCAATGTAAGAAGTAGTTGAATAGTGCGTAAGTGTTGTGCAAGTTGGCTAAGTGTTAAGAGTGGGATCCGTGTAATAAACAAGTGTAAGGCTTTGTGCATACTGTGTGAGACTTGCAGAGCCAAGTGCAAGTCATTGTAAGAGACTGTGGAAGGATTTGTGCTGCAATGCAAGGAAGGAGGATCTAGCAAGCTGTGCAGATCTCTTGTCCTATGAGGAGTAAGGGTTTTGTGGCTCTGAGCATGTTGACGACTGATTGAAGCTAATAAATAAGAAGAGTTGGTGGATGTAGCCCCAGGGTGGGGGTGAACCATGTAAATATTGTGTTATTATGCTCTATGCGATGTTCTGATGTGTTTATGTGTTATGTGCTAAGTGATTTGATATGGATAGATAGATCTATTTATTCTTTGTGATTATGATGAATCTGGATGCTAGATCTGACATCTGTGAACTTGCTTAGTGCTTGAATCTGCTAGATCTGATCTAATTCTTTTTCTAAGTGCTTGAATACATTAGATCAGGGTGAATGTTGTGATGCTCTATTTTATCTGCGAAGTAGACATTGGTTAAATACTAACGAACTAACAGTGCTAAGTGATCTATTAAGTATTATAATCATAGATATGTGTCCCAGCTAAGGTTGTAGACACCTGAGTCCTGCAACCACCCCTGCCTCTACCTCAGGTGAAACTTCATCTGCTTCGCAGGTGTTGCCGAAAGGGTCGATAGTTATGGTTTTGTTGGTGCATTGTTGTAGTGTTGAACCCTGTGTATGCCCCTATGCCAACACCCCCCAATGAGATGACTCTCCATATTTAATTGCATGCACTCAGGTCAACACTTGTCTTCCTGGAGCTACATGCACTCCATTTAGCACTTGTTCCCTTTCTCGGGAACTTAGGATAATTGGGTTTATTTTCCCCACTTTAGTATTTTCATATTCAGGAATATATTATAATATTCCCTTGAGTTAAGCCCTCTAGCTTACCCCCTCTTTCCTATCCTCTCACTCCCATCCCTTTCCCTACCTAGTGGATTTTAGTCCCCCATCACTCTTTCTTCATGGTTAGTCTACACGCAACGATGTATAATTTTTATTAATGATCTTCATAATTACATATAAAAAAATCAGGCTTATTGGCCTTAGCATCCAGGATCTTCAGCCTATAACACATAAGCCTACCATATTATCAACACTCGACTCACCAGCCTACAAATATCAATACATTTCACAGGGGCTCGACCTGGGGTATTACACTTCAGATTCCAAGAAAAAAAAGAAGGGAAAGTAGTGCACTTACTACAATAAACTGAATCATGAAGAATCCACATGCATGAAGAAACAAATCGATCTTATGGCACAGACAATTCAAGAGAACAACCTTGGAAACTTTATTCCAGAGGGAGTCAAGAAGCATAAGGAAGAATATCATGCTCCTAAGAAAGGTAGTCATCATGCTCGTGTTGCAATTAATTCCTCATTTGATTCATGGCTTATTGATTCTAGTGCATCCCATCATATGGCAGCTAAAGAGGAAGTTTTTACTTCTTTGAGTCCATGCTCAAGACCCCCTATTCTCATGGGGGATGATACTCCAATAGTAGTAGAAGGAGAAGGGAAAGTGGAACTCCACAATGGAAGTTTTGAGAATGTTTTACATGTTCCAAAGATTTATATGAATCTTCTCTCAGTTTATCAAATCACTCAGAAAGGTAAAAAGGTTGAATTTACATTAGATTCAGTTTTAGTAATTGACATGCATGACAATTCCATCATTGCAATTGGTGAGGTGGATCACAAGTCAAGGTTGTATAAATTCACTAGGTTTTCTGATGATGACTCCTCTTTTCTACTTACACATAAGGAGAGTACTTTGCATGCACCTCCAGTGCAACATGCATATACTCTTGTGCTTCCATCAGTTTCAGACATCAGAGATGATTCCATACACTCACATTATGTACATGGAAATAAGCAGGTAGTATAGCTAGATAAGAAGCCATCACTAAAGCTTCAGTGGATGCCCAAGAAGGCACAGTTCACACTTCAGGCAGCAGGTATCTTTGCAGGGTATCCATTGGATTCGAGGAGGAATCGATCTCATCATGAGGAGCCTTCTCATGTACTTTTAGCTTCAGAACCTATGATGTCCATGCATTTCTATATGGTTCAATCTTCTGATCCGCATCTCTACAGTGAGGCTATGGGAAATCCATTATGGAAAGCAGCCATGTTGATCCGAATTTTAAGGGGGTATATGGTCTAAATTCAAATACAAAAGTCATAAATCTATAAAGCTAATAGATTGTCAATGTGGATCAAGGAGATGCCCACCTCCTCATTAATTAATTGGGCTAACATGTTGCCCATAAGGGCCAAAGAGAGTCCCACCTCTCCATTATTGTATTGGGTTTTATTTTCCACTACTTAGTTAGTTGGGTAGTTAGATCTATTATTATAATAATAGAGACGCATTTAATGAACGCTTTATATTATTGGATTGGGTTTTATTTTCCACTACTTAGTTAGTTGGGTAGTTAGATCTATTATACTAATAATAGAAACTCATTTAATGAGCTCTTTTTGACTTTGTCCAATGGACCATTTTGTAATGCTATATAAAGGCCTAACAAACCTTCTCATAATATCAAGTTACTCATTTTGGCTTCTCTCATATTTTCTATTGTTCATTATGAGATTCATTAGCACTGAGTGATTTACTAGTAGTTAGTTTTAGAGGCGAGGCTCTTCTTTGAGCCTCACCTCCCAAGTACTTCATTTACATGTTATTTTTTGTCCATGCTTATTTTTATGCAAGATTGGCATTTCTAAGTTCCTCCTCTCTCGGCATTCAAGCCATCCAGATCTCAACCCCTGAGATCTGGATCAGTGGTATTAGAGCAGGTTAGGTCTCCATCGAGACAAGGGTTTCAAACATGTTGTGGGTTCAAAAATTTGCAGCAATCACCAACCTTCTTTTGGTACTATTAGAATCCATTTGTCGGGCCATACACTGTAAGCATCGCAGTTGGTCCATAGGCACTACAGGGAATTTTTTTTACCCTCGGATCTTCATTCACCATTACAAGGAGAACCATACATGAATTCACTACATCCATACATGGATTCACTACATATCTACATGGATCCACTACATCCATTGGTCTGCAACATTTTCAACAAATTTGCAGGGTATCCATGCTACCCACGGAGGTTCCATAACCTCTACAACAACCCATGCTGCTCTACAAACCCTTGGCATCCTTTGTGGCCCTCTATACTCAGCCAACTTCAAAGAGGTGTTGTGACCTCTACACAACATCGTAAAGGATATTACATATTTCATAGGAAATATCTCTTCAATATCTCAAATGGGTATTTCGCAGAATCACATTTGGATTCCTGGTTTGAGAGATATCATTGATTTAATCTCAGCATATATTTGACCCAAGGAGGCCGCACGTACCACCATATTCAACGGTATTTTTCTCCCTTCTTAAGAAACTACAGAAGGAGTTTCACATATTTGTGGAAGTATTTCTTCAATATCTCAAATGGGTATTTCACGGAATCGCATTTGGCTTCCTGGTTTGAGAGATATCATCGATTTAATCTCATAATGTATTTGACCCAAGGAGGTTGCGCGTACCACCATCTTCAAAGGTTTTTTTCTCCCTACTCAGGAAACTACAGAAGGAGTTCCACATATGGATGCAAATATCTCTTCAGTATCTCAAATGGGTCTTCGACGGAATTGGATTTCATCACCTGTAGCAGAAGTTATGAATAGATTTGCAGAAGGATTTTCACAACCCCCAAAGTCACGCTTTTCCCATATTTTTTTAAATTTTGGGATTTTATTTTTATTTTCTACCCATTTACAATGATATTGTCAACTAGGTTATGGGTCAACCACACAAAACCCTTCTCTTCATTGGGTATTTTCACATTGTAATCATAATGGTGTCATAATGGGGTTTCTTTTTTTAGCATGGGTGAACTAATGGGGACCATTATTTTCTAAGGGGGCAGGAATGATCCAAATTTTAAGGGGGTATGTGGTCTAAATTCAGATACAAAATTCATAAAGTTATAAATCTAATAGACTATCAATGTGGATCAAGGAGATGCCCACCTCCTCATTAATTAATTGGGCTAACATGTTGCCCATAAGGGTCAAAGAGAGTCCGACCTCTCCATTATTGTATTGGACTTTATTTTCCACTACTTAGTTAGTTGGGTAGTTAGATCTATTATTATAATAATAGAGATGCATTTAATGAGCTCTTTCTATTATTGGATTGGGTTTTATTTTCCACTACTTAGCTAGTTGGGTAGTTAGATCTATTATACTAATAATAAAAACTCATTTAATGAGCTATTTTTTACTTTGTCCAATGGACCATTTTGTAATGCTATATAAAGGCCTGGCAAGCCTGCTCATAATATCAAGTTACTCATTTTGGATTCTCTCATATTTTCTATTGTTCATTGTGAGATTCATTAACTCTGAGTGATTTACTAGTAGTTAGTTTTAGAGGCAAGGCTCTTCTTTGAGCCTGACCTCCCAAGTACTTCATTTACATGTTGTTTTTTGTCCATTCTTCTTTTTATGCAAGATTTTCATTTCTAATCTCCTCCACTCTCGGTATTCAATCCATCCAGATCTCAACCCCCGAGATTTGGATCACATGCAAAAGGAGTATGACTCGCTCCTAAAGAATCATACTTGGCATCTAGTTCCACTTCCACCAGAAAGGAATATTTTCAGGCGCAGATGGGTCCACATGATCAAGAGGTACAAGGCTAGATAGGTTGCCAAAGGACTTCATTAGATCCATAAATATTTATTAATCTTCACAAACACTTTCAGTGAGCATAAGTTTCAGACTTGTGGGATCGTCTTGCAATGAAGAACATAGTTGCCTAGCAGTTGCCTTTTCTTCTTTTGATGCATTGTCTTTTGAGGAGGGGTTTTGTTTCCACGTGGTTTTCCCTCTTTCCTCATTTTTTATTCAGTGTTCATTAGTTGCATTGTACATGAGTACCTAATATGGCCTAGTATCTGAGACTCTTTTTTTACTCCATAGTGATGTTCAGGGGGGGTGTTGGAGAAATTTCTATTTTCGGCACACTAGTTTAGTGGGAGTTAACTGACTAGTTCTATTTTAGATTTTTTAATTTTATATCATCATTATTATGCATGCATTCATAATTATAATATGTCATTGCCTATATGAGTGAGTATCATTCACTCATTAGATAGATCATAATATACATTGATTCTCATTCTTCATATTGTATCTATCTGCCTTTTCTTGATAAGATTTGTTTGTGTATGCTTTAGCTAGGTCTCTTGTGTAGGTTTCCATGAAACACTGACATGCATCAGCTTTTCTTCATTTTTCTTTCAGGTTCTACATTGTATATACAATGTATGTGTGTCATAGTTGTGATGAAAAATCCCTCTTTTCATTCATTGTTTAATCAACACCATAAAAATATGCATGTTGAGATGGTGTTGTATCAATGTTGCTAAGTATTTCATGCGTCAATGGCATCAATATGGTGTCATGGTAGTGTCAAATTGAAATATCATTATGGTGCCATGGTAGTGTCAGATTTAAATATGCATGAATTGATGATATAGGAGGGTTTCCAAACTCAAAGATGACTCACACACCCACTCTATATATCCAATCACGCCCTCGTTTCATTCAAACTTTCTCATATTAATGTCACGGTGCATGGAACTCCCAACAATATACCCATCGTCATGGTCGTGCTCTTTATTTTCATATACAGGAAAGAAAATTCACCCATTTTATTCAGTTATTTTATATTATATTAATGGGATTGTAGGTGTGTCTTTCTCATAGATACTTTCCAAGTTATATAAATATTTTTATTAATTGAAAATTCATCTTTTACATGTCTGGCATATTGCAATTGAAACATCACAAGGCTATGTGGTGCAATGGTCGTAAATTTAACATCAAATAGTTTTATGAAACTAGGAAACTTATGATAGTGGGATAAAGAGGTCACTGATGTAGGAGTGACATACATCCCCGAGAATTTGAAAATAGATACTATGGGTATTTGAATGATATACTTGAGTGTGACTTTAATTCCTTCAAATTAGTTCTATTCGACATCAAATGGTATAGGTTACGAATGCATGAACACATGAGGAAATAACTATTATTCAACATGCCAATGGATTTTTGATGATTAAAACAATGGTTTTTTAAAGAGGACATGATCGCTATGTTTTTCCAAGCCAATGTGAACATGAATTTTACTCAAAGGTTCCATGTGAGAGGGATTGGTCATTTGTTGTTAGATATGATCCAAGAGGAAGGCTAATTAAGTATAATCATGTACATGAAGAAGATGATATTGAAGAAGAAGAAGATGTGCCAGATCAGATAGAGTCGAAAGATCATGGGTCGACAGACAAAGAAGACAGAGAAGATGAACCAGGCATAGGAGACATTAATGCAGTTCTTAATGATGATGTCAATGAAAATATGCTTGAAAATGACATTGATGATGATGATGATGATCATGATATCATCAATCCTTTCAACATCGTTTCTAAACCGGATGATGATATAGATGTCGAGGTTGATGAAGAAGAAGATTCAAAAGAAGGATGATACAAATGTTGAGTTGGATTCGGTACATAACTATATATTTTAATTTGTATGTATTATTCTCTTAAAATTATTTACTTATGCCATGGGTTAATTACACGTTTTAAAGTTTTATGTGACTTTTTGTATCATGTATTCTTACATGTTGTTTAATTATTATGTGAAACCTGAAAATAGTCACCATACTAGCTGAGTACGTGGTAAACTAAAAATATCGTTTACAAACACATAATTTCATTTACCTTCATTAATTTTTGTTTTGGTAGTTTCTATGAATGAATCTCACTGTGTCTCTTTCTATTATTTTCTATTTTATAGATTGGGTATTAGGGAATTGAGAGTGTTGTGAGGGGGAGGGGAGGGGAGGGGAGGGGCCATATGAGCTTCCACCTTCACTTGGTTGGCCTTGTTCAGTAGAGGATAAATTATTCTTGAAACCACAAGAAGCTCATTCATTTTAATACAATCATGATCGTAGATGTCATCATTGTTGTCATAGTATTTCATCAATGAAGTTTCGATGAACATGTTGGTCATTTATATAGAATCTTCGTTGAAACTGTTTGAAAACATGGGATTAATGTGGTGCATGGAACTCCCAACAATATACCCATCATCATGGTCGTGCTATTTATTTCCATCGCCTATGTTGTACAAAGCCAACATCATGCCAATTAGGCCCATGCGTTTGGTGGCAAGAAGAAGGTGCTAGAGGGAATTTCATATTTAAATAATGATTTCGTACTAATAGTCTTTAATTTATGGAGAAAAGAAGTACTTAGATGAGAGAAAAAAACAAAGACAAGAAATCACTGATGAAGCTTGTGCAAAAATCCTAAGATGATTGGTAAATACACATAAACCAAAAAAAATTCATGATCCAGGAGACTATAGTTGAGGGAGAGAAAATAAAGGGAAATTTGTATACCTTTATGAAGAACTAGCACTTTTTAGACTTAGATTCCGATGATAAATCTAGGTAGGTGGTGTTTGGATGGAAAAACTATTTACAATTAATAAACCCATCTTTGATTCTTGAAGATATATGAATTGAATTACAGTAACATTATCCAAAGATATGGAACACCTTTTCTTTGGTAAACATATATGGTCCATATGTATATAGGGAAGTTTTTAGGAGTGATATCTTTGGTAAGGATTTCCTAAAGAAAGAAGATGTAATTGTTGTAGAGGATTTGAATTTTTTCTATAGAAGAGTTTAAGTGTAGAGGGAGGCAAGAAGGATGGATAATATTATAGAATATTTCCTACATAATATTGAAGAATTTGGTCTTTGCAGTGTGGAACCTATCAGACTTATGCCCACATGGAGGAATTTTAAACTAGGATAAAAGAGCATTTCTAAAAGACTTGATAGGTTTATAATCTCTTAGGAGGTTATGACTAGATAAAATAGAGTTAGTTCATGGGTTTCTACTAGTGGGATCAAATCAATTACAAATTATGCTTTATATAGAGAAAGATGATGAAAAACTAGCAAGGCCCTTCAAATTTAATCCATTTTGGTTGTCAAAATGAAGATTTTATAAAGTTGGTCAAGAAACAAGGGAATCATTTCAACCCTATCAATTTGGGATTTACGATGCTTGTGAAGCATTTCAACCCTATCAATTTGGGACTTACGATGCTTTATTTCACTAGAAACCTTAAAAATATTTAAATCTTAGTAGTATTTGAAAGAAGTTGAATAAATAATAGCCCAACTATATGAACAAAATAGTCTTGGTGTATTCTCTAAAGAAGAAAAGGATAATATAAAGGATATTGAGAGTAACAAAAGGAAAATGATGGAATGGGAAGAATATAAATAGAGGATGAAAAGTAGAGCCATATGTTTGGCAGGACATGAAAATACAAAATTGTTCTGAAATTAGACTTAGTAGAGGAAGAATATGAACACAATCTAGGAGATAGAAAGAGAAGATGGAAGAAGGGCATGGATGATTTTAGGGGCTAAATTTCACTCATGGGCTAATTTTCCATGTTTTTTCCAAAAACGAGATTCTCTATTTTAAAAATGATTCTCCAAAATTCTATAGGATGAAATTATTTTACCTTAAAAATCGCCAAAATTTTATAAAAACTATATAAAATCCTTAGAAATTTGAATATTTTTACAAAAATATTGCCAATCATTTATAGTTGGCATATGAAGGATTTGTAAGATTCACCAAGGTTTCTACATTTTAAAATAAATTTCCATCCTTAAAATCATCCTTGAAGAAGGGTGACAAGTTTCCATGAGAATTTTTAATTGGGGGTATCTTATTTCAAAAGAGTGTACTAGGAACATGATAGTGTAAACATTGTCGACATAATTAAGCTTGCCTATTTTTTTCTGAGGTTTATTGAAGATGAAACAAATGAAGAGTTGATTATTGTGATATCAAAAGTAGAACTGAAGGCTATATTGGATTCCTTCCAAAAGGGTAAGATCATTGGTCCAAATGGATGGAACATTGAATTTTATGTGGATTTTTATGTCAATCTATCAGAGGATGAATATTTTCTCAAAAATGTAGAAGAATTTGAAAATATTGGTTAGGTTTTGGGTGGACAAAAATATACCTTCATTGTTGGATTACTGAG
>JASDQU010242778.1:13445-24055 GCA_032191745.1 Picea mariana
TATTATTTAAATAATTTCTTTTGTATTCACTTTGAATTATAGTACACTCATCACTTCACTTTATTATTTACCTTCTAAAATATCTTAAACCACTTTGACTACTTTGACCTTTTGGGGCTTCTAGATGACTCACGAGGATTCTCCAACTTCACATGGCCATAACTCTCTAACCGTGAGGAGTTATGTGACGTTCCACATACCACTGGAAATGGAATGACATGCAATATCCATATAGAATATTCATTTCTACAAATATATCAAAACTCATACCATTATCGCTTAAACAAACTTGGGTCCATTAACCAAACCTGGGTTCTCCAACTTCTCATGGACATAACCCTCTAACCATGAGGATTTATGTGATGTTCCACATACCACCGGAAATAGAATGACATGTAATATCCATATATAATAGTCTTACGATTATACATGAAATAACCTTGGGTCCTTTACCCAAACCTTTGTGCTACCAAAATTCACTATCGAACTTTCTCCAAGGGTTGACATCAATCACTAAGGGTTGACATAAATCTACAATATCACTCTCGAATGGTTGACATCAATGACAACCAACAATCCATACCAACTGTCCATCGACCTAAGTCAATTGTCTGACAATGTCTATATATTAGAAGGCATCAATACACTATGTTAGGAAATTATACTTCCACGTTAAACCTAACAGAAGAGAGGAAGAAATATTTAATCAAGAAAGTAAATGACGAAGAAAACACACAATACACAAATATTGTACCCTGAAAACCCAAATGTGAAAACCAACATTCTTTGAGCATCTTGCTCTCTTGTTGTCTTATCTATTCAAAATAAAATGTTACATGCATGACCTTGGTCTACACCCGAGACACAATCGACATCATACCTTATTTTTATACATAAGGACAACCCTGTAGCCAATTCAACTTACATCTATATGACCAACAACCTCTATCACATTATTATTCTAAAAATTATCTTTTATAACATTACAACACACCTTATTTATAGGCTTTACAGTAGGCAAAACCCTAAATAAAGGCAACCAAAAATGGTTACAGATCCATGTTGATAATTGGTTACAAATCCCACAAATCTTGGTATTTTGTTACAGTCGACTTCCAGTCGGATTACTAGTCGCCTACTAGTCGACTTCCATTCGGTATTTGGTCGGTTGCCACATGACCACCTATCGACCTCTTCTTGGTCTGTCTCCTTGACCTGTTGTTGATCACTTCGACTTTGACTTGGCCTGGTCGAACACTTCGACCTCGACTTTCGTTGTTGGTCGATCACCTCGATTCGACTCTCACTACAAAGAATACAACAACCCAACATTCTCCCATTTGTTGTCTTCTTTTTTGAACCAAGAGTTTTCTGAACTTTTGTTCCAAGACTCAAGGAAGTAATTTCCATTTCCTCTCTACACCAAGAGAACTCCATAGCACTCATACACTTGGTCAAAGATTCTGGTATGTTTTCCAATGTATATACTTTCTCCAATAACACCTTGTTGCTTTACACCATGTCTCTCATGAAATGGTATTGTACATCAATATGCTTAGTCTTGGAATGATAAGTTGGGTTCTTTGCCAAAAATATTTTTCTTTGACTATCGCAACTTATCTTCATAGCTTTTTTCTCAATCCCAATTCATGAACACAGTCATTGCATCCATTCTGCTTCTTTGCTTCCACGATTGGTTTCCATGTATTCAGCTTCTATTGTTGACAAGGCTATGAACGTCTGTCGCTTACTCATCCAGTTGATTGCTCCACCGAACATCTTGAATCCATATCTCTAGCCTAGTCGATGTCAACAAAGCCATATACATTTAATTCATTGTCACCTTCAGGTTTTCCTTGGTAGCATATATCATAGTCTTTTGTGCCACACAAATACCTGAATACTCTCTTGAAAGTTATCAAGTGCTCCTTTCTAGGTGTTGACATGTACCTTATCAACACTCCCACTGCATGGACAATGTCTAGTCAAGTTCATACCATCCCATACATTAGACTACCAATAACACTTGCATAGGAGACACGTGCCATGTCCTCTATTTCTTCCCATGTCTTTGGACACTATTTAGTAGTTCGCCTTGCTCCCAAAGGAATTTGCACCTTCATAGGTTTTCAATCCTGCATGTTGAAAAATTTCAAAATTGTTTCAATATACTTCTTCTAGTTCAACCAGATCTTCCTATCTGCTTGATCTCTCTTGATCTCCATTCCCAAAATGAAGTTCTTTACGACAATATCCTTCGTGTCGAACTTGGAGGATAACTACTTCTTCACCTCTTTTATTGCGTCCATGATGTTTCCAATCAACAACATGTTGTCGACATACAATGCTATATATATGAAACATGCACCTTCTTCTTTAGAATATATGTAGTGATCATCCTTGCTTCTTACAAATCCCAAACTAAGGATGTATGCGTCAAAATTTTGGTACCACATCCTTGCTGATTGCTTTAGACCATAAAGGGATATTTTCAATTTGCACACCAAATATTTCTTTCCCTTTACTACGAATCCTTCAGGTTATTTCATGTAGATTTATTCTTCCAAGTCCCCATGTAAGAACATTGTCTTCACATCCATCTGTTCTATTTCCAGATCAAATGGTGTAGTCAGAGACATTAATACTCTAATGGAAGTTAATTTTGCAACAGGGGAAAAAACCCCACTGAGGTTGACTCCTTCGACTTGGGAATATCGTTTCGCTACCAATTGAGCTTTGAATTTCTCGACTCGGCCTGCTACGTTCATATCCTTCTTAAATACCCACTTGTTACTGACAAGATTTCTTCCACTAGGTAATTCAACTAAATACCACGTCTCATTCTTATGCAAGGATTCCATTTCTTCGACCATGGCGTCCTTCCAGAGTTTCCCCTCTATTGAGTCAATTGCCTCCCTGACCAACTTGAGCTCCTTGTCAGTGGTTGTTAACACAAATGTGGAATGAAAGTCGGGTGGATTGTACCTTTTGATTGATTTTTTTATGTCTTCATACCTCCTCACAACCGAGGTCAGTTGTTCCACCTCTTCATCTAATTCACTTGACTTATTTGAATTGTCTTCTTCTTCGTTCCTTAGTTCAAACCTCACCTTCTCTAGATTTTTCTCTGTTTGAACCAGTTCAGACTCAGTCTTCCTTCTGACTTATCTAAAGACCACATCTCAACTACACATTGTTTTCCTTTATGTGGGGTCCTAGAGCTTATATCCTTTCATTCCTTCTTTGTATCCAATGAAAATACACTTTACTACCTTCTTGTCCAACTTTCTCATCTTATCCTTGGGAACATGAAAAAATGAATCATAGCCAAATACGTTGAGATGTGAAACCGAAGGATTCTTACCAGACCATACATCACGTGGAGTCAATTTGACTAGCATCAATGAATGAGACATATTCACTAGATATTTTGTAGTGTTCACTTCCTCTACCCAGAATTCTTGTGCAATCCCAACACCACTAAGCATGGTCTTTGCTTTATCCATCAATGTTTTTTTCATTATTTCAACGACTCCATTTTGTTTTGGGGTATATGGTGTGGTATTTTGGCGTGCTATGCCACACTACTTGCAGAACTGCTCAAAGTCCTTTCCACAAAATTCACCACCATTATCAGTTCTCAACACCTTTATATTCTTATCTATATGGTTTTCTACAAGATATTTAAACTCTTTGAATTCTTGAAAACCTCTTATTTCTTCCTTGGGAAATATATCCGTGTCTTCCTGGAAAAATCATCTATGAAGGAGACATAATACATGGATCAACCAAGTGAAGGCACTGAAAGAGGGTCAAACACGTCACTATGAACCAATTCTATAATCCCCTTTGCCCTTGTCGCTCCAAATGGGAACCTCACCCGACTTTGTTTTGCATATATGCAATGTTCACAAAAATCGAATTCTAAATTACATTTAGGAAAATATTTGACCATACCTTTGTTGTACATAACTCAAAGTCCTTTTTCGTCCAATGTGTCCCATCCTCTCGTACTATAGCATGGTCGAGTCGACTTGACAAAGACTTTTTGAGTCAGTTTGAATCTAGTAAGATTGATTCGAGTCGAGTTGCGTCAAAGTCGAGTCGACTTCAGGAACAATGATGATGTTGCATCTAGTCAAGTCGACATTCCCTAATAAATTGTATGGGGTTCCAATCTGAGCTTCTCTCATTAATACCATCGCACCTCTGACCATTTTGTACATATCCTTCTGAAATGGAATGTGCATTTTTGCATCACTCATATTACTGAAAGATATCAAGTTTCTTTCCAACTCGGAATATGTAGCACACTTGGAAGGGTTCTATTCCTCCCATCTTGCAGTATTAGTCAGACACTTCCTCATCCAAAAGTTTTGGTTGTCAAGTCGACCCAAAGAACACATATCCTCCTTCATATCGTTCATATTCACAAAACCATTCTCTATGTGGTGTCATATGATAGGATGCTCCTGAGTCAATCAACCAAATATCTTGATATGACTGTGTACTAGTTGACGCGAGGTACACATCGCCTCCCTTATCTGGAGTAGTATTTCTCTTAGTCGACTGCTTCTCATCAGATCATGTACTGACTTCCATTGCCTTCAAATTGCAGTCCCTTTTATAATGCCCAAATTTTCTGCATTTCCATCATTTTCTCATCGATTGAATCGAGGATTTAGATCTATCCTTCCACTTAGACTTTCTATCAAAGAATTTTCCTTTATCTATGTCAATTGGTAAACCTCTCACCACTAATACATATTTGGTCACTCCTTCCATGTTATTCCTTCTCATTTCTTCTGACAATAGAGATGAAACTACATCTTCTAATGCTAATGTGGTTGAATTACTCCCTATAGCCACAACTAAACTATCCCAGGGGTTTGGCAAAGAACATAATAGGCTAATACATCTCTTCTCCTCAATGATTTTAATATCCACAGCAAACAACTGGATTATTATGGTATTAAATGCATTTAAATTCTTAGTTACCAAACTTCCCTCACTCATCCTTAGAAGATACAGTTTCTTTCTAAGGAATAACATATTTACCAGGGATTTTGACTGGTACAAAATTCCCAACTTGTCCCATAGTTTCTTGGTTGAATCTTCACCCGAGACATTCAATAGCACCAAATCTGCAAGACATGGTTGAATCATACTTCTTTCCCTTCTCTCGAGTTTTTTCCATTCTTCCCTCAACTTACTTGTCGGAATAGTACCTGGACAGACAGTTTCCCATTGTTCTCGATCTGCAAGGATATTTGTCAATTTTAAGCTTCCATAGCTCAAAATTTTTTCCATTGAATTTTTTGATCTCTATTCTCGAGCTACTCACCATTCTTTAAGCACAACTTTAAAGATCTCTGATTTATGAATCTTATTGGACCTATGGTTTAGCTCAGATCCAAGGTTGTTAAACCAAGCTCTGATACAACATGTTAGGAAATTATACTTCCACGCTAAACCTAACAGAAGAGAGGAAGAAATATTTAATCAAGAAAGTAAATGACTAAGAAAACACACATTACACGGATTTTATCCTCGAAACCCAAATGAGAAAACCAACATTCTTTGAGCGTCTTGCTCTCTTGTTGTCTTATTCATTCAGAATGGAAGGTTACATGCCTAACCTTGGTCTACACCTAAGACAAAATTGACATCATACCTTCTTATTGTACATAAGAACAACCTTGTAGCCAATTCGACTTACATCTACATGACCAACAACCTCTATCACATTATTATTCTAAAGATTAGATTTTAAAGAATTACATCACACCTCATTTATAGGCTTTACAGTAGGAAAAACCCTAAACAAAGGTGCCCCAAAACGGTTACAGATCCACGCAGATCATTGGCTACAAATCCTGTGAATCTTGAGATACTTTTATAGTTGACTTCCAATCAGATTACGAGTTGCCTACCAGTCGACCTCCATTCGTTCTTCAGTCGGTTTCCACATGACCACTTGTCAACCTCTTGTTGGTTGACCTCTTCGACTTGTTGTTGATCATTTCGACTTCGACTTGGCCCGGTCGAACACTTCGACTTCAAATTTCACTGCTGGTCGATTCACCTTGACTCAAATTTCACTACAAAGAATACAATAACCCAACAGACTAAATTATGGAAAGCATTGAATAGTCACCTCTGTTACTTCCTTTGGAAAGAAAAATCTTCGCAAAATTTAATTGCGGATGTTTGCATTTATATTATGTCAATAAAATTGAAATTGATGCATTTGTACTTGGATAGCTCACCGAGGTGCTTAGAATTATGTAGGGAACTGATTGTATAGTTAAATTTTTTTTTTTTTTTTTAAATATATACGTTTTCGTTGATGCTTTTATATGTACAAAACACATCGACGTGCTTTACAACTCGTCGATTCTTTAAAGTGTATCGATTCTCTTTAAACCGCACAAGTGCACTAAACTGTATATCACACCGAAAAGGTAAGTTACAAAATAAGTGCTTGGTTTTATCATCAATGCACCAAAATATACAACGAAAAAATGAGCGGGAATTTCATTTTTCAAAATGTATGTGTTTATAAATGAAAAGAGTATTCATTATTTCATTCTTTTGGCAAAATTTAGAGGGGAGATTTGTGCAAGAGAGATTTACCAACAAAGACTTTGGAGTTGGTTGATTTTTTTGAAGAGCCAAATTTGAAAGAATTTATCGTATGCCACATACAAATTTGCAGAGGAAAAGTTTCAGGTATGTGATTTAATTTAATTGATCATCTCAATATTTCCCTATTTGATTCAAACTATTTTTAGTGCATTCTCAAAAAAAACAAAAGGGTTTCATAGTTACTTTACGTATTGGAAGCCCTAGCTTTCTTGTTGTTTTTCTTGGTTCCCTTCTCTATATTGCACAAGGGGATTTTTTTTAAGCTATAGATATTTATAGAGTTTTTTACTTGTATATGGGATGTTTAGTATCTGTTGCAATGGTACCACCCATTGCATTGGACTCCAATTCCTATTGTTGTTAGTTTTTTTTTTTTCAAAAAACTTTTCCATGACGCACAATGCGCACTGTATAGTAATGTCGCACCAGTGCACATATATATGTCAATAACATCGATTGGTTTAAAATATAAATATCATTGATTTAAGTATCATATGCGTACGGATTCAACGGTGCGCAATAAGTAGTAATGAGAATCAATGTGTATGCTTATGTTGAACGCATCAGGTCATACTATTTTATTCTATGCACCAACATACTATTTTGTAAAACTATTTCATAATTTCTCTATCTGACAATTCTTGTTTTTTTTTTTATAGAAGATGGCCAATAGAAGTTCAAGAAAATCAACTTATTGCAACGAGCACAATGGTATCTCATCCCAACAAGAGAACAAGGCAAGTTCTTTAAGTTTTGTTAAAAAATTAATTGTTTAATTATTTGTAGGTTCAAATTAATGATGTGTTGGTTAATGCATGGCATGTAGAGAAAAAAATTGAAGAAACTAGATAAGATTGTTTGAATATGAGTGGAAAATAGCATAAAATATTTATGGAAATGTTGCAAAGAGAGGAATTAGGTGAATCGAAAGGTAATCAACATGAAGTTTTTCTTTGATTTTTTATTAAAAATAAATTTCTTAACATTAATCTCTAACAAGTTAAAAACACTTGATTTCACATTTTTGTAGTGTTATGCATGGATTGATAGTGAGGGAACGTAATGTTGTCCTAAGAGGACAAAATTTATGAAGGATGTAAATGATGATGTCAACTTGGTCATCAATTCATTTGGAGAGGTGCTTGAAGTTAATGAGAGGGGAAAATTGTTTTACACAACTTTTAGGGATATATGGAAAGAACGTATAGATGTACTTTCCATTTACAAGACAAAAATAAATCCAACGAATCCAAGAATTAGGTTATACATACGCTACAAGAATCATTTCCAGAGCAATGGTCAATAAGACCAGTGATACTTGCAATAGCAAAAACTTACAATAACAAAAAATAATAATTTAAAAGGCGTATTTTTTAAAAAGAAACTGAAAGGATTTTATATATAATGGGTGCTATGGTGAAGCAAAGCAATATTGAAAATAGTTACAAAAAATGACTCAAAACTAATTGAGTCCATTGTTATAGAGATGATACCAAAAAAACTAACTGTATCCTCATATATGCAAGTAGACTTATTTCTATATACTTTGAAAAATTGTCCTAGCAAAAAGATGCAATGAAAAAACAGATTGATTATCAGATGCTTCTTGGAATTCACCATGGTTGGGTTCATCGTATTCAATCTCCATTGGTGCTAAATCTTTGTCTCCAGGTGTCTCTTCTTGGTTCTATGTCGGGGGTTCTGTTTCCAACTGATCATTTGACCTTGATTTTGATTTTTGAGGCATGACAATGGTTGTAAGCTGTTGACATTCATACTCCAGAGCATCCACATGTTGCATGAGTATCCTAACAGGTTGCTCTATATCATTTTCCTTTTTCCTTTCTTGTTCTAGAATTTCTATACAATGAAGCAGAGCCAAAATTATATGCTCGTGTCGATTTACCTTATTGTCAACTTGATTGAAGCTTAATCTATTTCCCTCAACCATGTCTTCATGCCTACATAGGAGTCTCTTAATGTCACACCAAGATGGGTTCATTGCAAATATGATGTTCCCAAAATTGAATAGATAACCACAATTCTTAAAATTCCAGAGGCACTTGTAATACAACTACCACCTGGTAAATTCTTTGAGAGGGGTGTATTTTGGCTGCACTATATCGATATTAAAGAAATATTTGTTAAATGGAGACGAAAAATATGTTGTTTCTCCCCATGCTATCCTCTGGGGCTACCCTGGATTCAATTCACATATCTCTGACTCATCTTGATGCCAAGAGAGTTAAGATATACTAATTGGGCCAACAAATTCATCTAGAGAGGGAAGACTAATGAACCTAGAGTTATTACAAGGGTAACCACAACCTAGATTCTAGTTTGAATCCAATGAACCGAGTCTAACCCCAAATTCAAATGAGACAGAGAGATCAAGTTTGAAACTTTGTGGGGCAGGGCTGGAGGGCTCGTGGACCATGTGAGGGGACAAAAAAATTAGAGTCTAGTTAGTGGGAGCATAAACAACTTGGAACCAACTATGTGAAGAGAGTAATGTCAAAGACAGGCCAATGAAAAAAATGGTTTGAGAATTAGAATTCCTAGGGGATACATTATTGTTTCTCAAATTCCATCTAGAAAAACCATGGAGAGTTTAGACCTCGAGCTGATTGATGAAAGAACTTCCCTTGAATTTAAAAACAGTGGAACTGAAAATAAAAAAATCACTACAAGTGAAGGAATGGGGACCTATTGGATAAAGAAAGTAAGCCCATATCTTGCTTGTCAAGAGGAGAGGGAAACCTTCACTCAAAATATGATCGAAGACCTAGAGCTGCGAGAGAATATGAGCCTTTCCCATCATGTTGTTTCCTAAAGAAACAAACCCACACATGCAATATTGAAAGATCGGATCACATCGACGTCCATGGGTATGTGTGAATCTTGGGTCATTAAGAACCCATGGTTGTCGACCCCCAAAAGGAATTACAACTAAAATAATAGAGATTAAGGGATGGGAAGGGATTTAGAACCCCCATTGACCTCGATTTCTCCTTTCCTTAGGCGAACTCCTTCATTTTCTTGTTGTTCCGCAACTATATTGTGCTCTTTCTTAATGTGATACAATAAAAATATTTCAAAGTTTCTTAGAAGAGTCACGATCTATGAGATAATTCCAGTGTGAATGTAGACCCATGGTGATGTTTTGAGTGGCAATGGCCCTGATTGGAATCATAGAGTCTTCACATATAGTTATCCATCAAATTCCATTTGAGAGAGTCAACCTAATGCCTTCAAAAAGGGCATATGTCTCTACCTCATTGTTGGTCATTTCACCAAGACCCCATGTGAATTAGATAATGATATGTCCCATGTGATGTTTGACTACCCCGTTGCACCTATCGCCCCTGGGTTGCTTCATGATTCTCCATCAAAGAAGAGAATGTGATTCTGCTACTGAGATTTCCATTCTTTGAAAGCATCCTTCGACAGTTGTAAGACCCATTTTGGTAGACTACTTGTAGAGTTAACAATAAAATTGGGGTTATTAGTGAGCTGAAAGAGGGATATCCAATTGGCCTCCCACGTATCCATGTTTTTCCATTTCCATTGAACCTGAGACCTCATATATTATGAGACAAGAGCACAATCTCTCATCAAATATTGTTTTGGCTTGAAAATTTATCCTCTCAATATTTTTTTGTTTTGGGCTAACCATATGCTCCAAAAAATATATTTAGGGAGAGGTACGCAAAATCGCTTAAAGATAAGTTTACTTGTGAAGTTTCCAAGATAATGATTCCCCAAATGGATAAAGAAATCAGAGACAGAGGTGGGCCATGAGAGTTGCTAAGATAGTGCCCCAAAAATTAATATCCAAACTTCCTTGGTGTACTGGCATTCAATGAACATATGGCAGATGCTTTCCTCATCATTTTGACAGAGAACACACTATGATGGACCACTTATTCCTCTTTTCTGTAGGTTTTTGAAGGAGAGGATTT
>JASDQU010242778.1:24105-50311 GCA_032191745.1 Picea mariana
ACGCTAAACCTAACAGAAGAGAGGAAGAAATATTTAATCAAGAAAGTAAATGACTAAGCAAACACACATTACACAGATTTTATCCTCGAAACCCAAATGAGAAAACCAACATTCTTTGAGCATCTTGCTCTCTTGTTATCTTATTCATTCAGAATGGAAGGTTACATGCCTAACCTTGGTCTACACCTAAGACAAAATTGACATCATACCTTCTTATTGTACATAAGGACAACCTTGTAGCCAATTCGACTTACATCTACATGACCAACAACCTCTATCACATTATTATTCTAAAGATTAGATTTTAAAGAATTACATCACACCTCATTTATAGGCTTTACAGTAGGAAAAACCCTAAACAAAGGTGCCCCAAAACGGTTATAGATCCACGCAAATCATTGGCTACAAATCCTGTGAATCTTGAGATACTTTTACAGTTGACTTCCAATCAGATTACGAGTTGCCTACCAGTCGACCTCCATTCGTTCTTCAGTCAGTTTCCACACGACCACTTGTCAACCTCTTGTTGGTCGACCTCTTCGACTTGTTGTCGATCATTTTGACTTCGACTTGGCCCGGTCGAACACTTCGACTTCGAATTTCACTGCTGGTCGATTCACCTTGACTCAAATTTCACTACAAAGAATACAATAACCCAACACACTAAATTATGGAAAGCATCGAATAGTCACCTCTGTTACTTCCTCTGCAAAGAAAAATCTCCGCAAAATTTAATTGCGGATGTTTTCATATTATGTCAACAAAATTGAAATTGATGCATTTGTACTTGGATAGCTCACCGAGGTGCTTAGAATTATGTAGGGAACTGATTGTATAGTTAAATTTTTTTTTTTTTTTAAATATATATGTTTTCGTTGATGCTTTTATATGTACAAAACACATCGATGTGCTTTACAACTCATCGATTCTTTAAAGTGTATAGATTCTCTTTAAAGCGCACAAGTGCACTAAACTGTATATCACACTGAAAAGGTAAGTTACAAAATAAGTGCTCGGATTTATCATCAATGCACCAAAATATACAACGAAAAAATGAGCTGGAATTTCATTTTTCAAAATGTATGTGTTTATAAATGAAAAGAGTATTCATTATTTCATTCTTTTGGCAAAATTTAGAGGGGAGATTTGTGCAAGAGAGATTTACCAACAAAGACTTTGGAGTGGGTTGATTTTTTTGAAGAGCCAAATTTGAAAGGGATCATCATATGCCACATACAAATCTGCAGAGGAAAAATTTCAGGTATGTGATTTAATTTTATTGATCATCTCAATATTTCCCTATTTGATTCAAACTATTTTTAGTGCATTCTCAAAAAAAACAAAAGGGTTTCATAGTTACTTTACGTATTGGAAGCCCTAGCTTTCTTGTTGTTTTTCTTGGTTCCCTTCTCTATATTTCACAAGGGGATTTTTTTTTAAGCTATAGATATTTATAGAGTTTTTTACTTGTATATGGGATGTTTAGTATCTGTTGCAATGGTACCACTCATTGCATTGGACTCCAATTCCTATTGTTGTTAGTTTTTTTTTTTCAAAAAACTTTTCCACGACGCACAATGCACACTGTACAGTAATGTTGCACCAGTGCACATATATCTGTCAATAACATCGATTGGTTTAAAATATAAATATCATTGATTTTAGTATCATATGCGTACGGATTCAATGGTGTGCAATAAGAAGTAATGAGAACCGATGTGTATGCTTATGTTGAACGCATAAGGTCATACTCTTTTATTCTACGCACCAACATATTATTTTGTAAAACTATTTCATAATTTCTCTATTTGACAATTCTTGTTTTTTTTTATAGAAGATGGCCAATAGAAGTTCAAGAAAATCAACTTATTGCAGCGAGCACGATGGTATCTCATCCCAACAAGAGAACGAGGCAAGTTCTTTAAGTTTTGTTAAAAAATTAATTATAATTTTTAATTATTTGTAGGTTCAAATTAATGATGTGTATTGGTTAATGCATGTCATGTAGAGAAAAAACTTGAAGAAACTAGATAAGATTGTTTGAATATGAGTGGAAAATAGCGTAAAATATTTATGTAAATGTTGCAAAGAGAGGAATTAGGTGAATCGAAAGGTAATCAACATGAAGTTTTTCTTTGATTTTTTATTAAAAATAAATTTCTTAACATTAATCTCTAACAAGTTAAAAACACTTGATTTCACATTTTTGTTATGTTATGCATGGATTGATAGTGAGGGAACGTAATTTCGTCCTAAGAGGACAAAATTTATGAAGGATGTAAATGATGATGTCAACTTGGTCATCAATTCATTTGGAGAGGTGCTTGAAGTTAATGAGAGGGGAAAATTGTCTTACACAACTTTTAGGGATATATGGTAAGAACGTATAGATGTACTTTCCAGTTACAATACAAAAATAAATCCAATGAATCCAAGAATCAGGTTATACATACGCTACAAGAATCATTTCCAGAGCAATGGTCAATAAGACCCGTGATACTTGCAATAGCAAAAACTTACAATAACAAAAAATAATCATTTAAAAGGCGTATTTTTTAAAAAGAAACTGAAAGGATTTTATATATAATGGGTGCTATGCTGAAGCAAAGCAACATTGAAAATAGTTACAAAAAATGACTCAAAACTAATTGAGTCCATTGTTATTGAGATGATAAAAAAAAAACTAACTGTATCCTCATACATGTAAGTAGACTTATTGCTATATACTTTGAAAAATTGTCCTAGCAAAAAGATGCAATGAAAAAACATATTTAAAAAACGGATTGATTATCAGGTGCTTCTTGGAATTCACCATGGTTGGGTTCATGGTCTTCAATCTCCATTGGTGCTAAATCTTTGTCTCCAGGTGTCTCTTCTTAGTTCTATGTCAGGGGTTCTGTTTCTAACTGATCATTTGACCTTGATTTTGATTGTTGAGGCATGAAAATGGTTGTAAGTTGTTGACATTCATACTCCAGAGCATCCACATGTTGCATGAGTATCCTAACAGGTTGCTCTATATCATTTTCCTTTTTCCTTTCTTGTTCTAGAATTTCTATACAATGAAGCAGAGCCAAAATTGTTTGCTCGTGTCGATTTACCTTATTGTCAACTTGATTGAAGCTTAATCTATTGCCCTCAACCATGTCTTCATGCCTACATAGGATTCTCTTAATGTCACACCAAGATGGGTCCATTGCAAATATGATGTTCCCAAAATTGAATAGATAACCGCAATTATTAAAATTCCAGAGGCACTTGTAATACAACTACCACCTGGTAAATTCTTTGAGAGGGGTGTATTTTCGCTGCACTATATCGATACTAAAGAAATCTTTGTTAAATGGAGACGAAAAATATGTTGTTTCTCCCCATGCTATCCTCTGGGGATACCCTGGATCAATTCACATATCTCTGACTCATCTTGATGCCAAGAGAGTGAAGATATACTAATTGGGCCAACAAATTCATCCAGAGAGGGAAGACCAATGATCCTAGAGTTATGACAAGGGTAACCACAACCTAGATTCCAGTTTGAATCCAATGAACCGAGTCTAACCCCAAATTCAAATGAGACAGAGAGATCAAGGTTGAAACTTTGTGGGGCAGGGCTGGAGGGCTCGTGGACCATGTGAAGGGATGAAAAAATTAGAGTCTAGTTAGGGGGAGCATAAACAACTTGGAGCCAACTATGTGAAGAGAGTAAAGTTAAAGACAGGCCGATGAAAAAAATGGTTTGAGAATTAGAATTCCTAGGGGATACATTATTGTTTCTCAAATTCCATCCAGAAAAACCATGGAGAGTTTAGACCTCGAGATGATTGATGAAAGAACTTCCCCTGAATTTAAAAACAATGGAACTGAAAATAAAAAAATCACTACAAGTGAAGGAATGGGGACCTATCGGATAAAGAAAGTAAGCCCATATCTTGCTTGTCAGGAGGAAAGGGCAACCTTCACTCAAAATATGATCGAAAACCTAGAGCTGCAAGAGAATATGAACCTTTCCCATCATGTTGTTTCCTAAAGAAACAAACCCACACATGCAATATTGAAAGATCAGATCACATCGACGTCCATGGGTATGTGTGAATCTTGGGTCATTAAGAACCCATGGTTGTCGACCCCCAAAAGGAATTACAACTAAAATAATAGAGATTAAGGGATGGGGAGGGATTTAGAACCCCCATTGACCTCGATTTCTCCTTTCCTTAGGCTAACTCCTTCATTTTCTTGTTGGTCCGCAACTATATTGTGTTCTTTCTTAATGTGATACAATAAGAATATTTCAAATTTTCTTAGAAGAGTCACGATCTATGAGATAATTCTAGTGTAAATGTTGCCCATGGCGATGTTTTGAGTGGCAATGGCCTTGATTGGAATCATAGAGTCTTCACATATAGTTATCCATCAAATTCCATTTGAGAGAGTCAACCTAATGCCTTCAAAAAGGGCATATGTCTCTACCTCATTGTTGGTCATTTCACCAAGACCCCATGTGAATTTGATAATGATATGTCCCATGTGATGTTTGATTACCCCCCTGCACCTATCGCCCCTGGGTTTCTTCGCGATTCTCCATCAAAGAAGAGAATGTGATTCTGCTACTGAGATTTCCATTCTTTGAAAGCATCCTTCGACAATTGTAAGAACCATTTTGGTAGACTACTTGTAGAGTTAACAACAAAATTGGGGTTATTAGTGAGCTGAAAAAGGGATATCCAATTGGCCTCCCACGTATCCATGTTTTTCCATTTCCATTGAACCTGAGACCTCATATATTATGAGACAAGAGCACAATCTCTCATGAAAGATTGTTTTGGCTTGAAAATTTATCCTCTCAATATTTTTTTGTTTTGGGCTAACCATATGCTCCAACAAATATATTTAGGGAGAGGTACGCAAAATTGCTTAAAGATAAGTTTACTTGTGAAGTTTCCAAGATAATGATTCCCCAAATGGATAAAGAAATCAGAGACAGAGGTGGGCCATGAGAGTCTCTAAGATAGTGCCCCCAAAATGAATATCCAAACTTCCTTGGTGTACTGGCATTCAATGAACATATGGCAGATGCTTTCCTCATCGTTTTGAAAGAGAACACACTATGATGGACCACTTATTCCTCTTTTCTGTAGGTTTTTGAAGGAGAGGATTTTTTTTATGGACTAGGAGCCAAAAAAAGAAGTTTATCTTTAGCATGTCATCTATGTGGAAGATAATTTTCCAGAAGCTGGAATGAGGATGTTGATACTATGCCTCAACAAGATACTAAAATCCATTTTTGATAGTATACATCAAGTTCCCCCATCCGTGAGAATCATTGGAGATCCGATCTCTAGGGGTGCAACCTTGAAGAGTTTAAAGAAAGGTGTTGAAAAATGTTGATAGGTGCATTGAGGGAGAAACATTATTTCAATTGTCCCATAAACTATCAGTCTTCCAAGCAGAGAGGCTAGAAAGAGCGAGGAGGCCTTGATCTTTCATTCGTGAATGAAGAGGGAGGAGTGTCTCAAGCATAGGGTGTCTCTCTAACTCTAATATATGGTCATACCATAGATTAATTATACACCCATTCCSTGGAATCCAATTTAGTTTATCACAAATTAGATCCTTGGCATCGATGAGGAKTTTAAAGATAGGAGATCTTGTATCCACTTTTGCGTGCAGATCGACATTTTTTAGCATGTTTCCTATGAAGTATTTTTGCTAGATTGCTTGCTTGCACCACGTGAGTTTCCCAGTTATCAATCTCCAAGCAGTTTAGTTCCCATTGTTGAGTTCATGAGAGATGGATCCCTAATTCCCAACCCTCCATGACTTTTATCATTGGTTACCTGATTCCAATTAACCAAGTGAAATTTTTTTTTGTGTCGTTTTCCCTCCTTGCCATAGGAAAGTTCTCGTGTTTTTGGCCATTTGATTAGAGATGCACTTTGGTGCTAGAATAACAGAGCATTCATAGATGGGGAGAGATGAATGAAGAACTTTGATAACAATCACTCTTGCGATTGGATTTAACCATTGAGTGCCCTAGTGAGTTAATTTCTTGCTGACTTTTTCAAAAATTTGTTGCCAGACTTGTGAGTAGGAGGATTTGAGGGAGATTGGAATCCGTAAATATTTGAAGGAGGATCAATTTTCTGCTAGGGAGAATTGGAAAACATGATCTATGGCTCTGAGGGTCCGTGGTGAAGCATTCCAACCAAAGAATTGGTATTTTTTGTTATTTACATCTCCACCTGAGGCACCGAGGAAGGAGTCTAGGATGATTTTAAATTGAGAAGCAATGGTGATTTAGGCACCCCCCAAAAGTAGAGTGTTGTTGTTATTGGGCTTATTGTTAAGTGTGGACACAAATCAATCCCCCTAGCTTCACTATGAAACTAGAACAGAACAAGACAGTACACTACTCCTTCCTTAGATTTCAATTATCAAATGAGAAATGGATCTAGAACATACCTTTTAAATATCGAAGATCCGACTTCGCCAATGCAATCCAAGCTCCATAGTGAGGCTGGTGGAGAAATATCTACAAATAAACACAAGCCAACAAAGACAAGAATAACCGAGTCTATTTGATATGAAACTATGTATGTGATCAAGGAATCATACAATATGGACAAATAAAATTCATATAGGAAAGAAAAGTATATATATATTAAATAATGTGGAAGAAAGATAGAACCATATGCCTTGATGTTGTCAGGTTCCTTCCAAAAGTTCCTTACTTCCCACACACTTCTTGCTCCAAGTATTTTGAGACCATGGATATGATAGCTACTCACAATCTATCTTGACAAAGCAAAGCTCAAAGCCAACATACAAGATCCAAAAACTCCAAGCTACAAAACTCAATAACAAGCCAATCTAACTTTCTCCATGAGAGCTCCTCTCCTTTTATAAGTTGAAGAGGATAAGGTGAGGAGGTTAAGATGATCCCACTAAATCATGAAAGCAAGTAAGATCCAAAGCGTTCGGAGGCAACCTCACCATATAAGATTATCCTTCTAGAAGCATAGAGAAGACGCTCGTTTTTCCCACGTACAGGAATTTATGTACCCTAGCTATAAAGAAACCTACAGAAACTCTGCAACCTAGCTATAGAGCAAGGTGAAAAAATCAGGCATTTCTGCACCTTGTGTATAGTGCAACCTGTGAAAATGTTCCTTAATACGGTTTTTACAAAGGAAAATACAACTTCTTCTCTTAGTAAAAGTTCTTCTCCCTTCTTTCTTCAGGAATTTAGGATATTGGTCCTTTTAAAACAAAGGATAGGTTTACATCATTAATGGTCATAAGGGTGAAAAAAATAATGTGTAACATAGAGCCCCCCAAAGTATGAAGTTAGAACAGAGTGATATCTAAAATACTTTGTCGAGTGTGTGTAGGGAACAAGGAACACGTCGATCAGAAAGCTGCCAACAAACAAGGAAATACAATACAATAATATATCATCACTGAGGTAGGCATTCCCATACTCAGAATACTATTGACTCAAATCATAAATGCCGACATGCAAAGATCCATGTCAAGTAAGACAGGTCATGGCCACCAAACATACGTTGTGGATCCATGCCAATATGACTCAAATCTGAACATAGCCACCAAAAATACATTGTGGATCTATGTGTTAAAAGACTCAAATACATATCCATGAGAAATACATTGTGGATCTATGCAATAGTAGAATATGAATATACTCCAATGCAACCTGGATCTGTCAGAAAGGATCCAGGGTCTTCATCTCCACCACTCTATAGTACAAATCTAGCCATGTGAATACATGTGATGAAGTCGAACATGGTAGAAACCACTTGATTACCGATCATTAATGGATATCGTTAACAAGTGCGAGGGAAATCACCATTAATGTCAATGACTCCCAAGGTACACTAGTACAATCCAACGGGTGCGAATTAATGAGCTGAAGTCGAACACTTGATGGAATCTCCCAATCAGGGGTTAATAATGGAAACCCATTGTTGAAAGTGAGGAAACCTGCCATTGAAGCATGCAAGTTCCAAGGTACCAATTAGTTTCTAATTCTAATTCTTGGATAATGAGTTGGAGTTGACAGGAAAAGACCCTTCACATGAGGGCCTTAATGTATCCCCCATCAATGACACGAAAGGGGCAAAAAGATTTGAGGCAGATAAGGGTAACCTTTTATTTAGGAGTGACTCAGGGATGGTCGATGCAATAGAAGGCTTTAATGATTGTAGAAATGGCCAACACAATAGAATGTTTTCCGAGTTGAAATTCTCTTTGAACATATTGACGACACGACAATTGTCTTGGAAACATTGACTCAACAACAGGGATCACAAACCAATTTGTAATCATATAATGGAGTATGATCAAGGGACAAGCAAATTTTCCAACCTAGACACAAAGTGAGTGAAAGGGTGTCATGTTTAGAAGCGAATCTTCCATAGAATACAGGTTTAGATACATTTCTTTCCCAATCCCCCCCCCACCATTTCTGGTGAGTACCTCTTTATTTTTACACAAGCTTGAGGAGGATAACATATGCTTGAAATGTAAGCTCATCCTTCAGACGAGTCCCTCAGAGTATGTTTAACGAACCCGACGAAGGAGTGGTTTGGTCCCATATGGGCCTTTCGATGTTTGTTTTACGAGTCCAAAGAAAGAAAACTCATGGGTTTTTCATGTTTAGAGAGTCTAAAAAACACTTAAAGAAAACTTCGGTCCCATATGGGCCTTTTGATGTTTGTTTAACGAGTCCAAAGAGAGAAAACTCGGGGGTTTTTCATGTTTAAAGAGTCTGAAAAACACTTAAAGAGAAATCTCTCAGTTCATTTTTTGTAAATTAGTTCGACGTGACCGAAAAAGTGATAACCTACCACCCATTGAACATTTTCTTCAAATAATTTTACGAGCGTGAAAAGAACAAGGTTGCTCGACAATCTTTTCATGTTCAGAGAGTCTGAAAAGAGCTTAAAGGGAACTCCAATGGGTTCCTTTTTCATATAAACTTTACGAGTCCAAAAAAGCGATCAAACTATACTCGGTTACATTCTCACGTATTTATGAGCATGAGAAAGAACAAAGACTAAGCTCAGTAACTTATTCTCATGTATTTACGAGCATGAGAAAGAAAAAAGACTCAGCTCGGGATTGTTTTCATTTTTACACAAGCTTTAAAACAAAACAAAACTATGCTTGGGATAGATTTTATTTTTACACAAGCTTAAAACTAGCCAAAACTATGCTTGGACTTGGTTTCATTTTTACACAAGCTTGAACCAGAGAAAACTATGCCTGAGGTAGGTGGTTTCATTTTTACACAAGCTTGAACCATAGAAAAATATTCTTGGACTTCCCAAACTTCCCAATGCATAACACAAGGATGGTTGGTACTTATCCCCCAGCTTAAGAAACTAGCGGCTCAACTTCAGCATGAAGTGCAGAGGTTGGAAGCAAATTCCCCCCAAGCTTCGTTTCATCCAACTATAAAGGATAATGAAATGAAGCTTCAAATACTACGAAGGACTTGACTCAAACAGAGAGGGGGAACAATCTGTTTCATTTTTGAACGAGCTTGACATAGGAAAAAGAACTATGCTCGAGAATTCAGGTTCAATCTCTATACCTTTGTTTCATTGTTTAATGAGCTTGACACAGAAACATGAACTATTCTCTTAACCTCTGGTTCATTTTTTAACGAGTTTTCCATAGAGACGCAAAAACTATCCTCGTAATTGGTTTCATTTTTAACAAGCTTGAAATCAGAAAATCATGCTCAAGGCTGGTTTCATTTTTTAATGAGCTTGAAATTAGAAAAGCATGGTCAAGGCTGGTTTCATTTTTTAATGAGCTTGAAATCAGAAAAGCATGCTCAAGCTGGTTTCTTGATCACGGCTTCCAAGAGGATAGTTCTCCGGAAGGACACCATGTCAAGGGACAAAACTCGGTCATGGCCTCCAAGAGATCTTCATTTGACGGAAGAAACAAACTCTGGAAGGAACACATGTCAAGGGTCGCGATAGGGGTAAGGAGGTCAGGATCCAATAGCCCTACCGAAGAGATCACCATGTCAACTATTGGATATAAGTCATAAGAGACTGAGCTTACAATAAAAGGCTCATCTTCATCAGTAGTTGAAGGCATGGGAGACATCGCCACATAATTGACCTGTGGCAGGGGCGATACCGTCTGCATATAAGAACCATTTAGGGAGGTCATCCAGTCAGGATCGATGAATGAAAGTTGATCAATAGTCACAATTATTCCGTCGTGAGGGAAATATATCACACAAAAAAGAGTGGACACAATAGCCTTCATGGCATATACATAATCCCACCTAAGGAGTAAAGTGAAATCCAAGGGGTCTTGGACTACCATAACGTCAATAAAGATAGTTTTCCCGCCCAAAGTTACAGGAAACTGAGGAAGGGTCCCTAAAGGTTGATTGGTTCTTCTATTAAAAGCTAATAGATTCAACGTAATTAGCGCAAGTTGAGGACAACCCAAAGCTTGTCAGGCAACAGAGGACAAAATACTAACAGACACACCTTCGTCTATCAGCGTCTGAGAAACGTCCCAACCACAAACCTATATTGTGATATGGAAAGGAATGTGAGAGGGAAGACAAGGTCCGATTAGCACACCCTAATTAAAAAGGATGGCCTTATTACTTGGAGGGGGTTCCACAAGAGAAGGAGGAATACCCCGTAACACGATAGAGTCTGTATCAACGAGAAAAACATGGGCAATATCGAGTTTACTCTCGATCGGGAGAGTAGGATCGACCGATGATGAAGTCAGATCGACTACTTGGGTTGCATTCTCCAAGGGGAGAATGGGGTCGATGGGTGGAAACATATCGACTGCTTGAGTTGCACTCTCTAACGGGAGAATGGGATCGAATCGATGACTGTGTCAACTGGTTCAACTAAGGATGTGACCAGATTGACTACATGATCAACCAGACTGACCGACGAAGGGGCTGGATCGATTATTCCATCAACTACAGGTGGGTCGAGAGTAAGCTTGCGATAAGCAATTGGAAGTTGGGGCTGTGAAATAGTCATGTCTTCCAGTAATTTCGAGGCTTCATCCATATGAGGGCAAAGGTGAGTTAGATGACTCCCTTTGCATAACATACACAGGAACTTGACTCTACTTTTCTTCTTCCCAACGGTATCTTTACTAGTTGACGGGAGGTCATCAACATGTTGTTCAGAGGTTGACGACATGGGTTGGCAAGGTTGTGTAGACCATGCTTCTATAACCTTGGATAAACTAGTTAAATCCTTAAGAATATGGATACCCTTACAAAGCCTACAAGGGTACTTGGGCTTATGAGTTGTTTGGATGATCTTGGTATCATCAACACTCCCAGCATGATTAATAGTAACTGGTTTCTTTCCAACATGTTTGGCAGTGGTTGGAAGTTTGGACCCTTGTTTATTTTTCTTCTTCTTATTCTTCTGTTTCTTCTTCTTCTTATCCACTGAGTTACTAGCTTTAGAGCTTTCACTCGGCAAAGAAGATGAAATGGAAGAATTCCTTGCAAGTGAAGAAGGTGAAGGATCAAAATGAGGTTGATGCTCTTGGGGGGAAGTTCTTACTACCGAAGCACTAACTACATTCGAGATTACCTGAGTGGAAAACAACCATACCGACAATCCAATTGTGAGACCTGGAAAGATCAAAGTAGTGATGTGAGGAGGACCAATGTTTCTGTAAGAAGGAAAAACAAAAGGTTCCCCTAGAGCGGGGGTTCCTTCATTGGTCATTCCAGGAACTAATGCCATTAAAAACAAAAATCCAACCTAGAGTCCACTAGGGAAAACAAACAACACACGCTAAAAATCTAGTAAGCAAACAAGAAAACAAGCAAACAAAAACTTCTTATAATGAATGCACTAGTTGGTGATGAAATCCAACATCGTGGGAACAATGTAAGAAGTGGCTGAGATAGAGTGGGTGGAAAAGTTACGTTAATGACCTGCTTAACAGACTTACGCCTTAGTGCAAGCTCCCACACATAAACGTAGGTATCCAAGGAGCCTAAGTGATTTTGGCCAATGTCGATTCCAGGTACCGTGAAGACTTTCCCCTCCAGAGGCACCTTCTGTAAAAACCCTAAAGAGATAGGCCACTAAGGTTACCAACTACAACAGTGATGCCTGGGGAAACAGTCGACAATCCGATCCACGTACAAGGGTAGGGTATCTAACCCAAAATCAACTTGAAAGGCTTCCACTCAACATTGTGGCTATACCTTTCAAGTGACCCCCATAATACACACAATCTATACACCAAGACCAACAAAGCAGGGTGAGTAACTCTGCCAGTTTCAATGCAACCTCAGGTTTGACCCTTGTGTGAGAAGGGCTTCCCAGGACAAAATGTAACAATTGGATTTGAACTCTCCCTATCACAAGATACTACGTTTGTTTGTAGCTTTGGAAAGTTATCTTCCACACATAGTCCAAATCCCTACTACTAATCTAATGTAGGTTTTCTACCAGAATATATAAAAATATCTAATCAATTTTTCTAAGCGCTTTATTTTAAGGTTGTTGTTACTCAAGAGGAAAATGGCGTGGACTAAATGATGTTTTGACCGACTCTAAACAATGCAAAGAAATGAGAATGCAAATATTTCACTCCGATGAAAGCCATATTACGAGAAGGATAAAACGTTTTATCATTCCCAGATGCACAATGTCCCAAAATTTCTTAAAATCATCAACATCAATATCCTCAAGAAATGAGCAAAAGAGACTGTACAACAATACACGATTCAAGACCAAAAACGCCAAAAATCATGCAATTTCGCTACTTCAAATGCAAAGATGCCCCCAATATAATATAAAGAAAGAAATCAAAACTTTCTGTTTCAAAGACAGCTAAAAGCAATAGCAAATCGATATGAAACTAAGCAACCCAAACAAGTTTATCTTTTAACATGAACTATTCAATAAAATAAAAAGAAGTTATTTCACCAAACAATTCTAAAGAAAAAACAATGCTTTGAAACTAAAAGACACTCATAGTAAGAGACCAAATATTTAAAAAGAAAAAAAAGAAAATATGGCTAAAAGAAGTTTCAAAGTTGTCAAGCATACTGTAAACAGGTCATAATCAAGCCCAAAAATTCACCCCAAAACCAAATCCAAGATCTAGGTAAGGAAAAAACCATCAAAACTCAAAATTTTCACAATCGTTGCAGGCTGTAGACTAACATAGTGTGTCAATCCTAGGTTTCCACAGGCTAGATATGGGTAGGATGTAGAAATTCCGCACTGCTCTAAACATACAAGATGCGACGATCCTATATTGCCGCACTGTCCCTCAAAGCAGGGTGCGGAAATCAAATAAAAAATGGAAAAAATAAAAAGTATGAAGGTTTTTCCAGTGAACTTAAACAGTCAAAGAGTCAATTTAGATCTCCCACTAACTCAGAAAAAAGAACCGAGGCAAACAAAGCAAGAAAGAAAGACAAACTAGGAAAACAATTCGTTCCCCAATGGAGTCGCCAATTTTGTTATCCGGCTAATTGTTAAGTGCAAACACAAATCAATCCCCCTAGCTTTACTACGAAACTAGAACAAAACAAGACAGTAAACTACTCTTTCCTTAGATTTCAATTATCAAATGAGAAATGGATCTAGAACCTACCTTTTAAATATCAAAGATTTGACTTCGCCAATGCAATCCAGCTCCATCGCGAGGCTTATGGAGAAATATCTGCAAATAAACACAAGCCAACAAAGACAAGAATAACAGAGTCTATTCGATATGAAACTATGTACGTGATCAAGGAATCATACAATATGGACAAATAACATTCATATATGAAAGAAAAATATATCTGTATTAAAGAATGTGGAAGAAAGATACAACCAGATGCCTTGATGTTGTCAGGTTCATTCCAACAGTTCCTTGCTTCCCAGACACTTCTTGCTCCAAGGATTATGAGAACATGGATCTTACAGCTACTCACAATATATCTTGAGAAAGTAAAGCTCAAAGCCAACATAGAAGCTCCAAAAAATCCAAGCTACAAAACTCAATACTAATCCAATCTAACTTTCTCCATGAGAGCTCCTCTCCTTTTATAAGTTGAAGAGGATAAGGTGAGGAGGTTAGGATGATCCCACTAAATGATGAAAGCGAGTAAGATCCAAACCATTCGAAGGCCACCTCACCATAGAAGCTTCTCCTTCTAGAAGCATCGAGAAGACGCTCGTTTTCCCACATACAAGAATTTTCGCACCCTAGCTATAGAGCAACCTATAGAAACTCCGTAACCTAGCTATAGAGCAAGGTGCGAAAATCAGGCATTTCCTCACCCTGTGTATAATGCAACCTATGGAAATGTTCCTTAATAGGGTTTTTACAAAGGAAAATACAACTTCTTCTCTCAGTAAAAGTACTTCTCCCTTCTTTCTTCAGGAATTCAGGCTATTGGTCCCTTTAAGGACAAAGAATAGGTTTACATCATTAATGGTCATAAGGGTGACGAAAATAATGTGTAACAGTTGTCCACTAATTGTGAAAGGTTCATATTTTTGACTCCTCGAACAATTTAAATATCGAGGAGGTTCCCAATCTCATGCTCTTGCTCAAGCTTTTTGCTAAGTGCTTCATCCACAACGACGAATAGAAGAGGTAAAAGGGGGAAACCTTGGCAAAGACCTTTGCTTACTTGAAAGAATGTTGAAGATATACCATTTACAATAGGAGAATTCCATGGGATGTTGATACAAGATGATACAAGTTGGGATAAATCCAAAGTGTTCCATAACCTGAAAAAGAAAAGAATGCCTGACACAATCGAATGCATTAACCATATCTAATTTGAATACCATACCTTTTCCTTTGGCCCAGAAACTTGTGTGAATTTCCTCTTGAACCAGTACTATGTTATCCACAATTTGTTGATCTTGCATGAAGCCACCTTGATTTGGGGAGGATTTTTTTCAAACAGGTGGCTATGATTTTGGTGAGGATTTTATAGGAATAATTGCATAAGGATATTGGTTGAAAGCGAGAGAAATAGGTGGGGTTTGTTTCTTTGGGGATTGAGGAAAGAAAGGAGGAATTCGTCCCCCCCCTAACCTTAAAGAGAGGTGAACATACCAAAGAATTCATTTTAAATCAGATTTAATGATGTCCCAAAAGGAGCGGTAAAACGATATGGAGAAGACATTGGGTCCAAGCACTTTGTCGGGTTCAAGGCTCCAAATGGCTGTGGAAATCCAAAATTAGGAGATCGGATGCATGAGGTTAAGGTTCTCTTATTTTGAAACCAGATTTGGGATGTGTTCAAGCATGGAATGAATGTTTTTCGGCTCTGCTTCTTTTCTCTGGATGTAGAGGTCAACGTAGTGGTTCTGTGTTGTTGCTTTTATTTCCTTCAAATCTATGATAATGAATCCATCTTCCTTTGTAATTTTCAACACATTGTTTTTGGCTTGCCGAAGTTTGGCTTAGTTGTGAAATAATTTGGTGTTTTTATTCCCCATCTCGAGCCAAATAATTCGAGATTTCAGCCTCCGGTACTCTTCTTCCCTCTTTAAAGATTTTTTATATTAGTATTGAAGTTCTATTTCTTCTTTTTGTAGTTGTAAAGTTATTTTTGAAACTTCTAAATTTTTTTACAGATTATCTAGTTTTTTTGATGAGTTTTTTCTCCCGAGTGGGGGAAGATAGAGAAGTATTATCCCATTTCCTTAAAGCTTGCTTTACCAAAATAATATTTTGTTCCCAAATGCAAACAAGTGTGCCTAGGATCTAGGTTTCCCAAGTGGATTGGTTTGGTGTAGCCACTTCTTGATATTGGAGCCATTGAGGGTTAAATTGGAAGGGGAGAGGGACATAATTCGGTAAGGATTGAAGGTGGAGGGATATAGGCTTACGATCTGTGATAAGTGAAGGGGGAATATAGGATTTGATGGAATCATTTTGGTAAAGAAAATTGTTTTGGACTAAGAAGTGGTCCAATCTTTCTGCTATATGCCTAGGGCTAGCTCGCATGTTGGACCAAGTGAACTTTCCACGTAGTGGGGGGATATCCAATAAATCATAATCCATTATTATCTCTTCTAGATTGTCTCTAAAGGGGTATCTTCCAAAAATTCCCCCCTATTTTGTTAGCATTGTTTTGGATTATATTTAGATCGCCTACAATGATACAATTTATGGAGTAATCTGAATTCCTTAAACTTAGGTGAGTGTTCTAGCACTTGACCTTTTCTGGAAGTTTTTTTGTGTTATAGAGTAAATTTCCACCATTGAAACATTGATGATCTTATTGGCCTAGTCCTTATCCTACTTGCAGACACCTTTTCCCCATACCTCCTTGAGATATTCTAAAAAACACTTTTTTGGAACTTGTATGCATGTTGGCAATCATGCAACACGTGTATACGCGAGTTTCCCAAAGGAAAGTCACATACATGCTAATAAATTATCAAGAAAAAAAATCCTAATTAAAAGTCGAGTTATGGGTTCGGTTAGTTTCCTAACTCCTTTTACCCATACTCAATCGTCTCTAACCAACTAGAGATGGATTAAATAGAGCATTTGATCCAAGGAGGAAGGTAATGGTTAAGTGCATATCAAAGGAAAAAAATGTTTGGCTTATCTTCGACATGTCTGCAAGCCCATAAACCTCCTCTTCTTTGCTGGTTCTTGACCTAGAAAACCTTGTCTCTAGAACTTTTTGAGCACCTCTCTATCTATCTAGGAGCCTCCTTGAATATTCCTTGAGTCTGTTGGTGAATCAAAGGTTGAGACCAGAGCACTGCTGCTTCAATGCATGTAACTAATTACTCTCCAAACTACTGATATTATTAAGATGCTCATTCCTTCTACATGACGCGTTCTTAATGTTTGATTTACAGTTGTTGAATGTATGCCATTGTATAACACTAGTTGCAATGAATTTCTTTCATATTTGATTGAACTAATGAGTTAGTTATTAGTATAACTACTTTTTCTTGTACACTTCTATGCTTGATTTTTGCAGGTTGGAGAGGAAGCTATGAGGAAGTAGCAAAAGGGTTCCAAAATCTGGATCTACATCAAACATAGGACTGCTAGTAAGTTTACCTTTCTTCCTTCTATGAAAGTTAGTTATAGAATATTTGTTGTTGGAATTTGCTTGTCTTTTATGGTTATCGACCCGTTTCAGTTAGCCCAGGACTGTAGGGGACTTTCCCCGCAAACAGAATTGGCGACCATACCAAGGATTTCTCCCTAGTGGGCCTATTTCCAAGCTTTTTTCTTTTTGATTATTTTTCTTCTGTTTCTTACTTTTTTCTTGCACTTTGATCTCCTTGCTCACTTAATCCCATTTGCTTTCCTCTTTGTTTCTTTTTTGATATTTATTGAGATATATACGCGTTGTTCTATTATAACAGTCGCATACATATGTGCCTCTAGTTAAGACATGCGTGTACATATGTGCCCTCTAGTTAAGACAGTCACTTACATGCGTAGTATGCCTTTAGTATAGTCGTGTACACCTCCGTGGAAATGATTTTTTCAACCTTTTTCTATCTGGAGAGAGTTCAGATGGGTGTCTGAAGTCTCTCCTAGGGTTCTGGGACTTTTTTTGGGTTGCTGTCTGAGTTCAGAAGTTGTTTAGTTACGTTTTTTTATAACATAAAAACAATTTTTTTTGCATTTCTTTATTGACCATTTTCAATCCTATAGGGGTGGTTTAGGAAGTTATTTTCCATATTATTTCTTGCCTTGGGTAGCCTTTCTTACTGTCATTGATGACTCTTTATAGGTCTAGGTTCTTCTCTTGCCTCTTTCTTGTTGGATTAGAGAATAAAGTTTGTTTGAAATTTTCCTATTTATTTTTACCTTTTAAACAAGAAAAACAAAATAATTGTAGAAAGTGTACTTCCTATGTTTCTTTTCAGTCCTTGCCGTGTTTTTCGTTGAAAAATAAAACTTTTAGAAGTGTGTTTTCTCTTTTGGTGTTGTTTGGTTTCAAATCACATTCTGCATTCTTGAAAGACTTTTGTTTTTGAAAATTTAGTTATAGTTTTGATGAAAAGGATAACATAGTTTCTTTTAAGTTGTTTTGCATTTCAAAAAGAAAAAATTGCATCAGTAGTGCATCCCATCTGAAATAAATTTTGCATTTTTTCATATCATTCAAAAGAAAAGAGTTTGCTCCTTTTTTCTGAAGAGTTTTTGCACTGATTTTTTAGTGTAGAATAAGCATAATATATATCAATGTTCTTATGAGTGTTTTGATTTTCTATCGAGTCTTAAAAAAACACCATTTAGTTGCATCCATTACCCCTTTTGAGTAAACAATATCCATTTCAAACGAATGCTTAATTAAATTAACAAAACCTTTTTGTTTTAGGGTAAACAAACTGGTTTAAGCTAGGGCCTTGGACTAGGTTGGAGAGTTAACTCTCCAAGGCCATTAAAACAAATCAAGAGTTTTAGATAGGGAGCATTAAAAATCCAATTGTCATATAGGTGTGGTCGGGAAGCTCCTCTCACACAGGGTCCAAACATGAGGTCATGTAAGGAAGAGCCAAGGAGATAAACCTTTGAATTTTGAATGAGCATAGCAAAAAGATAGTATTTTAGGGGTTTCACTAGTGCCCATACCTCCCCAAGAGGTGGAGATCTCAAGGATTTGGGATTTTTTACCCTGCTCATACATTCAATCCCGAATGTCGACTGTTCTCCCGGGCGCTGACTTAGAGTTGGTATCCTTAGTTGTTGTTCCTATGTTTCTTAGAGGTGACCTCAATGGGTTTCCTATGGTACATGGGGAATACATCGCATAACACATTTTAGTACCCCTGGAGGGTGCCCCACGAAGCCTGGGTACTCGCATCGAGAAGGTTTGGCTAGTGGAGGTATGGGTAATTGCCTCTCACTCCTTCGTTAATTAGTTAAAGAGACATAATCAAGCCGTTCCTTCACCTAGAAGGTCCCTGCCTAATTTTGTTACTATTGTGATCTTAGGACCTAATCCACCTAAGATGGATTATTGGTGAAGTTGTTTGTGATTATTTTTTCCTTATGATTTTTCTAGTGGTGTGCTTTGCGTACATAGATGACTTAGGTAAGTGTATTAGTAGTCAACTTGAGTCTGTATTGGTAGTCAACTTGAGTCTTCCACCTATCAATTTGAATTCTTTGTCGCCTCCTTTAATGCATTGACTCAATCGAACTGGAACTTTCATAGTGGTTGGTCACATTGACATAGTAGAGATAGAGCCCACAAAAAAAAATGCTTTTGTGTCAGAGGTCACACAAATATTGGATCTCAAAGCCGAAGGTTTCATTCGTCCTTTTAACCCTCCATTAAATGGATCCCACGATATGGTTTTCTTGCAAATTATGGCTTCTGGGATACCTTACACTTACAATCTCCCTCTTTGGTGGGCCATCATGGATGAAACTTAAAAAATTTCTAGGTCAGAGGGCCTTGTAACCCCCACATCAGTAATAGTGACAAGAGAAATCCTACCTCCTTTCATCTATGACCAAACGACTAGTGTGGTCTAATCCATGGTAGTCACGTTGATAAATAGCTCCTTTCCATTGATAGTCGAGTCCACTCATACCTTGAGTGCGGCCTCATCGACACCTTTTGTATCTAATTCTTTCTCATTTAGAATGTCTTCAATTGACATGCATAAATTATCTGCTAGTTCTCAGTCAATTCCCCAAAGTATTAATGTTGGTTCTGAGAGTTCTTCCACTCCCTTCCAATATTTACCTTGGGGTGGAGGGAATACCCCTCCAATGTTCTCCTCACTCAGGAGCATTTCCCTTCAGTCCTAATCCCTTTGTGGGATGTGGTGGTCCTATGAATGATGGATTCCAGTCCATCATCATGTCGTCTTCTTCTAACCCTTTTACATTATTTGGTGGGTGTGGGAGAAATCCCTTCCCTTCGTCTGGAGTTACAACAAGGGGAAACCCATTCCAAGGCCAATGGAATCATGCAAGAGTCCTACTCTTCACAAGAAATGTCTTCAGGGTAAACCCATTTCTCGATAAGAACTATCCAATACAAGGGTCTTTCCCTTCGCAGGGGATGTCAGCAGGGGGAAATCTTGGTTTTTCTTATGGGAACTAGAGTGGTGGAGGTTTTCCTTCTTAAAACTAGGGATTTCAAAGCCTTCATAAAAACCCAAACCCATCCAAAATTTCTTCCTCGCAACTTGGTGCCAGTAACAATCCAGGTTATCCTTTTTTTGATGGGTACTTAACACGGGAGCTCCAACTCAGCTAGTTGGAATTCTAGGCACCCACCGATGCTACCAATCTGGAAATGTTAAACTTGCCATACCTGTCAAAACTAATGAACGATCTAGTTTGCCACGATTCAAATTAGCCTCTGGTCCCCACCATGTTTCCTTCAGACATTCCAAAATTTGAAGGTAAATCTAGTGAAGATCTCGGTGACCATGTGATGACGTTTCACTGATGGTGTTCACCCAATTCTTTGAACAATGATTCCATCCATATTCATATCTTCCAATGTACTCTCACGACAGTCTCAAATAAATGGTACCTTGAACTTGATGGTGAGACATTTCACACTTTTCATGACCTAGACTCAGTTTTTCTTAAGCACTTCCACATTCTTGTCTGTCACAATGCTGACATTGATCTCATGTCTACGATTAAGCAAGATAAATCCAATCATATATCACATCATATCCAAGAGTGGCGGAGGTGGAAGAGGTCGATCAAAGCTAAGGTCCCTCATGAGTTTTTGTTGGAATGGTTCCTTAAGTCCTTGTTGCCTTACATATCCAAGGATGTATCGATGTCATGAGTAACCTTTGAGGAGGAGGCAATTTTTAGAGGCCAACAGTTAGATCTAATCTATTCACAATTTGGGATCCTTTATGAGATAATGCCATATGCATTGCGATCGGGTTTTGATCTATGAAAAGCAAAGTCCAGACCACATGTCTACGGATTTGTTGGGTCCATCAAAAGCACTACCACATATCTAGTTACAAACCAGATGCAAGAGATGGTGATTCATCTATTTGCAGCCAGTCAAGCTATGACTTCGATCATTTCCACCATCCACTCGTTGGATGTTCAAGTTGTACAATCGATCAACCCCCAGGGCACCCATCATCATGGAGGGAAGAATAAAAAGGGTAAGGATAATAAGGGAGGTGAAAACAACAATAAGAATGCTAAATTTGATGCAAATGTTGGAGGGGCCAAGAAGGAGAAAAAAAGGTGAAGTTTCTTTGCAATCTGTTAGCACTAGAATTATCACCTAGACTGCTATAGGTGTGAGCCTAGTACCCATCAGATTTTATAGTTTGTAAAAGTTAATATTTTTAGTTTTAGGTGTAGCGAATGGATGAGAAACTCAGATCAAAGTATCAACACAAAAATATCCATAAAACATACTTCAACAAGCAAGGCTTGAACAATCTTTAATCAATTTACATGATAACAATGAAATGATGGAAGAATGAAGCAAAAAATGTGAATATATGAACCAAACTACTTCAAGCACTTTGGCACACATATAAAGGAAACCTCACTAACAAGGAACCTCCATGTTAACAAGATGATATGTTTTGACAAAAATTTCATCAACAAAAGACAATAAATCAGTCATTGTAATTCCATAGAAACAAGCACTAAAGATAAATCATTTACGAATAGACAATATCAAAACAAGAGAGAAGAATATAGCATTTAATAGTAGAAGAAAAGTTGATCATTAACCATTCAAGAGTCTTAAATCTGTACATACATCATCTGGAAAACTTTTACAGTCTGAAACAATAGTATGAGTCTCACAAAAGCCCACTCGAACCCCCTTATGGAGTTAGATTACATATTAAATAAAAAATAACATCAAAAGTCCCTCTAGGATTCACCACTTAACTCCTACATTGGATTATGTGCCTGGGAGAGGCGTGGCAACAGACAAACAAACCAAAATATAACAAACTGCTAGATTTCAAGAGGTTGTTGGCAGTAATAAATACAACTGCAACCAACTCATTTCATGAAGAGTTAATGGAGCTAGATCTTAGGTACTAATGTCAAACTGATCTCTGAGGAGTTACTCGAACCTCTTCTGAAAGGTGGCAGCCCTCCTACAACTCAAATTCCAACTAACTATCAAGTTCGCAACGAGTGCACTGCCAACTGTTTCAATTTTAGCAGTTCACAGTGCCTTCAGTAGGATGGACTGCAAACTTTCCTGTAGATGTCATTTTTCCTTCAAAACATAGCAATAGATGCCAAAAATGTGCAAGAATCCTTAAAACCTTTGTTAATGCTTGCTACAACCTCTAAATCATGAAAATGACTTGCAAAATAGCATATGGGCATAATTATAGCAACATAAGACAAAAATAATCCTTAGGGTTATAAACCTGCATATATAAGATACCATAGAAAAACTAATTATATTCATGCAGATATGATGCTTCATCTTCGTCTCCTAGTGGCCACTTGAGACAACATGTCCAAGTTCCTTTTTGCAATATGTTCCTTCACCTACTGCACTTCCTCCTTCAAATTCTTGTTTTCAGCTTGATAATCTCTATTCTGCATGTACACCCTCTTCATTTTTCTATGCAAAGGTAAGGATATATTAACCATGTGCTTTTCCTTTGCAACAACTTCTTCACACATATCTATATTTTCTTTTAGTTGAATCCTGGCCTACATAATTTCCCTTTTCAAATTTTCATTCTCAACCCTTACATCTTTTAGCTTCCTCCTAAGACTTTTGAAAGTGGGATCACTTTCATTAGAAGGAGATTTGAGCTCAATAATTTCTATTGGCTCTTTAAGAGGCTTGGTTTTGACTGTTTACTAAGTTGGTACTCGTGATGCACCCTCTTCCATAGAGACATGATGCCTTGTTGTTGATCTAGTGAATCTTCTTCTAGGCACAACAGATTCTACAACAACAGGTCGAGAAGACTTCAAGATCCTTTGTACATGTGTTTCGGATTAGCTTCTTAGACCTTGAATCTATACATCCTATGTGTTAACATCTGGATCCTACTAGGGATGGCATGCTCCCTGTGAGCTTCCAAGAACCTTCAATTCTAGCACCTTAACTGACTTCTGAATATAATTATGATTTCAAGCAACTGATCACCATCCTGCAAGTTAAATCATCTCACAGAGGCCAATTGCTATTACATTGGGCATGGCGTCATTCATCTCATTCCAAACCTTTGAAACTTTCTCAAACTGAAAACAAACTGTAAAAACTGACCTCAAACTATAATCTGACCACACTGTGCAAAATGAAGGAAATGCTTGAAACATCAAGCTTATTTATTTATAATTCATATACTAACTAGTTGAAAACCACTTTGCTCATGTATATACAAATTTCCAAAATAGCCAATCAAGCAACTGATTTCTTGGCATGGCTTTATGCTTGCAGCTGTCTGAGAAAACATAAAAAGAATTTAATGTATGCAACAAAAAATTCTTAGACAAATCATACTCATGGCAGCAAAGAAACACCACGCCCAAACTATCAGTGTGTGAAGCTTTTGAAAACAGAGATTCCATCCAATCGGCTATTGGATCATGAAATTCATGACAAAAATTTATGGGGCTGATCCAAAGGACAATGTTGCTACTATATTGAATCTGCTATGTGAATAACATTATGATCTCTCATATTCTGAAAAACAAAATACTATTGAAATATATTTCCACCGCTGTCAAATATTTCAGGTGAAGGCTGAAAATGAAGCTTGTTTTCATGATCTTTTACAGGAGTAATTATATTTTCAAATTTATCATAAACAGGTAAACTTTGAACACACACAAGCTTAGGGACATGTTTATCACCCTTCTCTTCAATCACAGGTGAAAACACATTGTAGGAAACCTCTTGAAAGACCCGAGGAAAATCTTCTTCTGCAACTATTTCTTCATGACAAGCATCATTTTCATAGTTATCATATGTTGGTTGGCTGCTAATAAGCTCTGTATGTGCTTTAGTAAAAATCTGCTCCTCATAATCAAAGTATCCATCAAGGATAGGATAATATTTATCAACATTTGGGACAACAATCTCATAAGAGGAATGATTTTTAGAGGCATCTATTATAAGGACAAATGCATCTACTGCATTGATACCAATTTCTTCATCACAAGAGCAGTCAACAAAATCTACTTTCAACAATGGAAAACTAGGAAAGGAATTATATGATTTTTCCTTGATTTCTTCAATAGAAACATCTATTTCAACCTTACAAACTGAAGAAATACATACTGTATGTTGAATATTGTTTTCAAATTCCTCGCAACAATTCTCATATAGAAATTCAGCTGAAAAATACCTTTTATAGTGCTCCTTAAATGTTGAATGAAATTCCCTTAATGATGAAATGCTAGAATGAGGTAGTGAGGAATACTATTGATGTGCATCACCATCTAATGAATGCATGAACATTTTAATCAATACCTCCTCATGATATAGATCCAACTGATCCATGCATTGATGAAATTGAATGAGATGATGTGCAGGATTATCCTCCTTCCTTTCTCTGAATAGGCAGAAAATCTCCCCATTTTGACATATGAGGTACTGGATGTGGGAAACCAGGAACTGCAAAAAAGTTAATAGGTGCAAACCTCCGAGCCAAAACAACAACAAATTCCTTCAACATTTTGAAATTGTGGAGTTACCATTGGATCTGTACTTCATGGAGCCATCAAGTGAATGATGCAATCTGTACTATGTCAACACCCTTTGTTTACCATCAAAGATTGGATCTAAGCTTGTCATTTCTCCCAGGGAAAATATTCAACTTGTCCTTGGAAACGCCGCCAAAAATATTAGCACTAGAAGTCTCACCTAGACTGCTATAGGTGTGATCCTAATACCTATTAGATTGTATAGTTTGTAAAAGATAAGATTTTTAGTTTTAGGTGTAGCAAATGGATGATAAAATTATTTCAAAGTATCAACACAAAAAACTCCATAAAACATACTTCAGTAAGCAAGGCTTGACCAATGTCTGATCAGTTTACGGGATAATAGTGAAAAGATGGAAGAAGGAAGAAGAAAATGTAAATATATGAACCAAACTACTTCAGGCACTTTGGCACACATATAGAGGAAATATTATTAACAAGGAACCTCCAAGTTAACAAGATGATATGTTTTGACAACACTTGCATCAACAAAAGACAGTAAATAAATCACTGTAATTCGATAGAAACAAGAACTAAAGATAAATCATTTACCAATAGACAATATCAAAACAAGAGAGAAGAATAACATGTAACAATAGAAGAAAATATGATCATTAACCATTCAAGAGTCTTAAATATATACATACATAATATGGAAATATTTTACAGTCTGAAAAATTAGTATGAGTCTCACAAAAGCCCACTTGAATCCCCCTATGGAGTTAGATTACATATTAAATAGAAAATAACATCAGAAGTTCCTCTAGGACTCGCCACCTAACTCCTACATTGGATTTTGTGCATGGGAGAGGCATGGTAGCAGACAAACAAACCAAAACCTAACAAACTACTAGATTTCAAGAGGCTATTGGCAGTAAAAAATACAACTGCTGCCAATTCATTGCATGAAGATTTAATGGAGCTAGATCTTAGGCACAAGTGTCCCTTGATGTCTAACTGATCTCTAAGGAGTTACTCGAACCTCTTCTAACAGGTGGAATCCCTCCTACAACTCAAATTCCAACTAATTATCAAGTTCGCAGCGAGTGCACTGCAAACTGTTTCAATTTTAGCAGTTCACAACGCCTTCAGTAGGGTGCACTGCAAACTTTCCTGTAGATGTCATTTTACCTTCAAAACATAGAAACTGATGCCAAAAATGTGCAAGAAGCATTAAAACCTTTGTTAATTCCCGCTAAAACCTCTAAATGATTAAAATGACTTGCCAAAATAGCATATGGGCATAATTATAGCAACATAAGACAAAAATACTCCTTAGGGATATAAACCTACATATATAAGACACCATAGAAAAACTAATTATATTGATGCAAATATGATGCTTCATATTCGTCTCCTAGTGGCCACCCGAGCCATCATGTCTAGGTTCCTTTTTGCAATCGTTTCCTTCAACCACTTCACTTCCTCCTTCAACTTCTTGTTTTCAGCTTGATAAGCTCTATTCTGCCTGTACAAACTCTTCATTTTCCTATGCAGAGGTAAGGATCTCTTA
>JASDQU010242778.1:50361-60462 GCA_032191745.1 Picea mariana
TGTTAATGACCTGCTTAACAGACTTACGCCTTAGTGCAAGATCCCACACATAAACGTGGGTATACCCTCCAAGGAGCCTGAGTGATTTTGGCCAACGTCGATTCCAGGTACCGTGAAGACTTTCCCCTCCAGAGGTACCTTCTGTAAAAACCCTAAAGAGATAGGCCACTAAGGTTACCAACTACAACAGTGATGCCTGGGGAAATAGTCGACAATCCGATCCACACGCAAGGGCAGGGTATCTAACCCGAAATCAACTTGAAAGGCTTCCACTCATCATTGTGGCTATACCTTTCAAGTGACCCCCATAATACGTGTAATCTATACACAAAGACCAACAAAGCAGGGTGAGTAACTCTGCCAATCTCAATGCAACCTCAGGTTTGACCCTTGTGTGAGAAGGGCTTCCCAGGACAAAATGTAGCAATTGGATTTGAACTCTCCCTATCACAAGATACTACGTTTGTTTGTAGCTTTGGAAAGTTATCTTCCACACCTATTCCAAAGCCCTACTACTAATCTAATGTAGGTTTTCTACCAGAATATATAAAAATATCTAATCAATTTTTATAAGCGCTTTATTTTAAGGTTGTTGTTACTCAAGAGGAAAATGGCGTGGACTAAATGATGTTTTGACCGACTCTAAACAATGCAAAGAAATGAGAATGCAAATATTTCACTCCAATGAAAGCCATATTACGAGAAGGAGAAAACATTTTATCATTCCCAAATGCACAATGTCCCAAAATTTCTTAAAATCATCAACATCAATATCCTCAAGAAATGAGCAAAAGAGACTGTACAACAATACACGATTCAAGACCAAAAATGCCAAAAATCATGCAATTTCGCTACTTCAAATGCAAAGATGCCCCCCAATATAATATAAAGAAAGAAATTAAAACTTTCTGTTTCAAAGACAGCTAAAAGAAATAGCAAATCAATATGAAACTAAGCAACCCAAACAAGTTTATCTTTTAACATGAACTATTCAATAAAATAAAAAGAAGTTATTTCACCAAACAATTCTAAAGAAAAAACAATGCTTTGTAATTGAAAGAGACTCACAGCAAGAGACCAAATATTAAAAAGAAAAAAAAGCAAAGATGGCTAAAAGAAGGTTCAAAGTTGTCAAGCATACTGTAAACAGGTCATAATCAAACCCAAAAATTCACCCCAAAACCAAATCCAGGATCTAGGTAAGAAAAAAACCATCAAAACTTAAAATTTTCACAATCGTTGTAGCTTGTAGACTAACATAGTGCATCAATCCTAGGTTTCCACAGGATAGATATGGGTAGGATGTGGAAATTCCGCACTGCTCTAAACAGGCAGGATGCGATGATCTTATATCACCGCACTGTCCCTCAAAGCAGGGTGCGGAAATCAAATAAAAAATGGAAAAAATAAAAAGTATGAAGGTTTTTCCAGTGAAATTAAACAGTCAAAGAGTCAATTTAGATCTCCCACTAACTCATAAAAAAGAACCGAGGCAATCAAAGAAAGAAAGCAAGACAAACTAGGAAAACAATTCGTTCCCCAGTGGAGTCGCCAATTTTGTTATCCGGCTAATTATTAAGTGCAAACACAAATCAATCCCCCTAGCTTTACTATGAAACTAGAACAAAACAAGACAGTACAATACTCTTTCCTTAGATTTCAATTATCAAATGAGAAATGGATCTAGAACCTACCTTTTAAAAATCAAAGATCTGACTTCGCCAATGCAATCCAAGCTCCATCGCGAGGCTTATGGAGAAATATCTGCAAATAAACACAAGCCAACAAAGACAAGAATAACATAGTCTATTCGATATGAAACTATGTACGTGATCAATGAATCATACAATATGGACAAATAACATTCATATATGCAAGAAAAGTATATCTGTATTAAAGAATGTGGAAGAAAGATACAACCAGATGCCTTGATGTTGTCAGGTTCATTCCAACAGTTCCTTGCTTCCCAGACACTTCTTGCTCCAAGGATTCTGAGACCATGGATCTTACAACTACTCACAATATATCTTGAGAAAGTAAAGCTCAAAGCCAACATACAAGCTCCAAAAAATCCAAGCTACAAAACTCAATAACAATCCAATCTAACTTTCTCCATGAGAGCTCCTCTCCTTTTATAAGTTGAAGAGGATAAGGTGAGGAGGTTAGGATGATCCCACTAAATGATGAAAGCAAGTAAGATACAAACCGTTCGGAGGCCACCTCACCATAGAAGCTTCTCCTTCTAGAAGCATTGAGAATATGCTCGTTTTCCCACATACATGAATTTCCGCACCCTAGCTATAGAGCAACCTATAGAAACTCCACAACCTAGCTATAGAGCAAGGTTGGAAAATCAGGCATTTTCACACCCTCTGTATAGTGCAACCTATGGAAATGTTCCTTAATAGGGTTTTTACAAAGGAAAATACAACTTCTTCTCTCAGTAAAAGTACTTCTCCCTTCTTTCTTCAGGAATTCAGGCTATTGGTCCCTTTAAAGACAAAGAATAGGTTTACATCATTAATGGTAATAAGGGTGACGAAAATAATGTGTAACAGTTGTCCACTAATTGTGAAAGGTTCATATTTTTGACTCCTCGAACAATTTAAATATCGGGGAGGTTCACAATTTCATGCTCTTGCTCAAGCTTTTTGCTAAGCGCTTCATCCACAACGATGAATAGAATAGGTAAAAGGGGGAAACCTTGGCAAAGACCTTTGCTTACTTGAAAGAATGTTGAAGATATACCATTTACAATAGGAGAATTCCATGGGATTTTGATACAAGATGATACAAGTTGGGATAAATCTAAAGTGTTCCATCACCTGAAAAAGAAAAGAATGCATGGCACAATCGAATGCATTAACCATATCTAATTTGAATACCATACCTTTTCCTTTGGCCCAAAAACTTGTGTGAATTGCCTCTTGAACCAGTACTATGTTATCCACAATTTGTTGATCTTGCATGAAGCCACCTTGATTTGGGGAGGATTTTTTTCAAACAGGTGGCTATGATTTTGGTGAGGATTTTATAGGAATAATTACATAAGGATATTGGTTGAAAGCGAGAGAAATAGGTGGGGTTTGTTTCTTTGGGGATTGAGGAAAGAAAGGAGGAATTCGTCTCCCCCCTAACCTTAAAGAGAGGTGAACATACCAAAGAATTCATTTTAAATCAGATTTAATGATGTCCCAAAAGGAGCAGTAAAATGATATGGAGAAGACATTGGGTCCAAGCACTTTGTCAGGTTCAAGGCTCCAAATGGCTGTGGAAATCTAAAATTAGGAGATTGGATGCATGAGGTTAAGGTTCTCTTATTTTGAAACCAGATTTGGGATGTGTTCAAGCATGGAATGAATGTTTTTCACCTCTGCTTCTTTTCTCTGGATGTAGAGGTCAATGTAGTGGTTCTGTGTTGCTGCTTTTATTTCCTTCAAATCTATGATAATGAATCCATCTTCTTTTGTAATTTTCAACACATTGTTTTCGGCTTGCCAAAGTTTGGCTTAGTTGTGAAAGAATTTGGTGTTTTTATTCCCCATCTCGAGCCAAATAATTTGAGATTTCAGCCTCCGGTACTCTTCTTCCCTCTTTAAAGATTTTTTATATTAGTATTGAAGTTCTATTTCTTCTTTTTGTAGTTGTAAAGTTATTTTTGAAACTTCTGATTTTTTTTTATAGATTATCTAGTTTTTTTGATGAGTTTGTTCTCCTCAGTGGGGGAAGATAGAGAAGTATTAGCCCATTTACTTAAAGCTTGCTTTACCAAAATAATATTTTGTTCCCAAATGCAAACAAGTGTGCCTAGGATCTAGGTTTCCCAAGTGGATTGGTTTGGTGTAGCCACTTCTTGATATTGGAGCCATTGAGGGTTAAATTGGAAGGGGAGAGGGACATAATTTGGTAAGGATTGAAGGTGGAGGGATATAGGCTTACGATCTGTGATAAGTGAAGGGGGAATATAGGATTTGATGGAATCATTTTGGTAAAGAAAAGTGTTTTGGACCGAGAATTGGTCCAGTCTTTCCGCTATATGCCTAAGGCCAGCTTGCATGTTGGACCAAGTGAACTTTCCACGTAGCGGGGGGATATCCAATAAATCATAATCCATTATGATCTCTTCTAGATTGTCTCTAAAGGGGTATCTTCCAAACCCCCCCCCCCTATTTTCTTAGCATTGTTTTGGATTATATTTAGATCGCCCACAATGATACAATTTATGGAGTAATCTGAATTCCTTAAACTTAGGTGAGTGTTCTAGCACTCAACCTTTTCTGAAAGTTTATTTGTGTTATAGAGTAAATTTCCACCATTGAAGCATTGATGATCTTATTGGCCTAGTCCTTATCCTACTTGCAGACACCTTTTCCCCATACCTCCTTGAGATATTCTAAAAAACAATTTTTTGGAACTTGTACGCACGTTGGCAATCATGCAACACGTGTATACACGAGTTTCCCAAAGGAAAGTCACATACATGCTAATAAATTATCAAGAAAAAAAATCCTAATTAAAAGTTGAGTTATGGGTTTGGTTAGTTTCCTAACTCCTTTTACCCATACTCAATCGCCTCTAACCAACTAGAGATGGATTAAATAGAGCATTTGATCCAAGGAGGAAGATAATGATTAAGTGCATATCAAAGGAAAAAAATGTTTGGCTTATCTTCGACATGTCTGCAAGCCCATAAACCTCCTCTTCTTTGCTGGTTCTTGACCTAGAAAACCTTGTCTCTAACACTTTTTGAGCACCTCTCTATCTATCTAGGAGCCTCCTTGAATATTCCTTGAGTCCATTGGTGAATCAAAGGTTGAGACCAGAGCAGTGCTGCTTCAGTGCATGTAACTAATTACTCTCCAAACTACTGATATTATTAAGATGCTCATTCCTTCTACATGATGCATTCTTAATGTTTGATTTACAGTTGTTGAATGTATGCCATTGTATAACACTAGTTGCAATGAATTTATTTCATATTTGATTGAACTAACGAGTTAGTTATTAGTATAACTACTTTTTCTTGTACACTTGTATGCTTGATTTTTGCAGGTTGGAGAGGAAGCTATGAGGAAGTAGCAAAAGGGTTCCAAAATTTGGATCTACAGCAAACATAGGATTGATAGTAAGTTTACCTTTCTTCCTTTTATGAAAGTTAGTTATAGAATATTTGTTGTTGGAATTTGTTTGTATTTTATGGTTATCGACCCGTTTCAGTTAGCCCAGGACTATAGGGGACTTTCCCCGCAAACAAAATTGGCGACCATACTGAGGATTTCTCCTTAGTGGGCCTATTTCCAGGCTTTTTTCTTTCTGATTATTTTTCTTCTGTTCCTTACTTTTTTCTTGCACTTTGATCTCCTTGCTCACTTAATCCCATTTGCTTGCCTCTTTGTTTCTTTTTTGATATTTTTTGAGATATATACGCGTTGTTCTATTATAGCAATCACCTACATATGTGCCTCTAGTTAAGACATGCGTGTACATATGCACCCTCTAGTTAAGACAATCACTTACATGCATAGTATGCCTTTAGTATAGTCGTGTACATCTTTGTGGAAATGATTTTTTCAACCTTTTTCTATCTGTAGAGAGTTCGGAGGGATGTCTGGAGTCTCTCCTAGGGTTCTGGGACTTTTTTTGGGTTGCTGTCTGAGTTCAAAAGTTGTTTAGTTATGTTTTTTTATAACATAAAAACAATTTTTTTTGCATTTCTTTATTGACCATTTTCAATCCTACAGGGGTGGTTTAGGAAGTTATTTTCCATATTATTTCTTGCCTTGGGTAGCCTTTCTTACTGTCATTGATGACTCTTTATAGGTCCAGGTTCTTCTCTTGCCTCTTTCTTGTTGGATTAGAGAATAAAGTTTGTTTGAAATTTAACTATTTATTTTTACCTTTTAAACAAGAAAAACAAAATAATTGTAGAAAGTGTACTTCCTATGTTTCTTTTCAGTCCTTACCATGTTTTTCGTTGAAAAATAAAACTTTTAGAAGTGTGTTTTCTCTTTTGGTGTTGTTTGGTTTCAAATCACATTCTGCATTCTTGAAAGACTTTTGTTTTTGAAAATTTAGTTATAGTTTTGATGAAAAGGATAACATAGTTTCTTTTAATTTGTTTTGCATTTCAAAAAGAAAAATTGCATCAGTAGTGCATCCCATTTGAAATAAATTTTGCATTTTTTCATATCATTCAAAAGAAAAGAGTTTGCTCCTTTTTTTCTGAAGAGTTTTTGCACTAATTTTTTAGTGTAGAATAAGCATAATATATATCAATGTCTTATAAGTGTTTTGATTTTCTATTGAGTCTTAAAAAAACACCATTCAGTTGCATCCATTACCCCTTTTGAGTAAACAATATACCTTTCAAACAAATGCTTAATTAAATTAACAAAACCTTTTTGTTTTAGGGTAAACAAACTAGTTTAAGCTAGGGCATTGGACTAGGTTGGAGAGTTAACTCTCCAAGGCCATTAAAACAAATCAAGAGTCTTAGATAGGGAGCATTAAAAATCCAATTGTCGTATAGGTGTGGTCGGGAAGCTCCTCTCACACAGGGTCCAAACATGAGGTCATGTAAGGAAGAGCCAAGGAGATAAACCCTTTGAATTTTGAATGAACATAGCAGAAAGATAGGATTTTAGGGGTTTCACTAGTGCCCATACCTCCCCAAGAGGCAGAGATTTCAAGGATTTGGGATTTTTTACCTTGCTCATACATTCAATCATGAATGTCGATTGTTCTCCTGGGTGTTGACTGAGAGTTGGTATCCTTAGTTGTTGTTCCTATGTTTCTTAGAGGTGACCTTGGGGGGTTTCCTATGGTACATGGGGAATACATCACATAACACATTTTAGTACCCCTGGAGGGTGCCCCACGAAGCGTGGGTACTTGCACCGAGAAGGTTTGGCTAGTGGAGGTATGGGTAATTGCCTCTCACTCCTTCGTTAATTAGTTCAAGAGACATAATCAACCATTGCCTTTACCTAGAAGGTCCCTGCCTAATTTTGTTACTATTGTGATCTTAGGACCTAATCCACCTAAGATGGATTATTGGTGAAGTTGTTTGTGATTATTTTTTCCTTATGATCTTTCTAGTGGTGTGCTTTGCGTACATAGACGACTTAGGTAAGTGTATTAGTAGTCAACTTGAGTCTGTATTGGTAGTCAACTTGAGTCTTCCACTTATCGATTTGAATTCTTTGTCACCTCCTTTAATGCATTGACTCAATCGAACTAGAACTTTCATAGTGGTTGGTCACGATGACAAAGTAGAGACAGAGCCCACAAAAAAAAATGCTTTTGTGTCGGAGGTCACACAAATATCAGATCTTAAAGCCGAAGGTTTCATTCATCCTTTTAAGCCTCCATTAACTGGATCCCATGATATGGTTTTCTTGCAAATTATGGCTTCTGGGATACCTTACACTTACAATCTCCCTCTTCGATGGGCCATCATGGATGAAACTTCAAAAACATCTAGGTTAGGGGGCCCTGTAACCCCCACATCAGTAATAGTAACAAGAGAAATCCTACCTCCTTTCATCTATGACCAAACGACTAGTGTGGTCCAATCCACGGTAGTCACGTTGATCAATAGCTCCTTTCCATTAATAGTCGGGTCCACTCATACCTTGACTGCAGCCTCATCGTCACCTTTTGTATCTAATTCTTTCTCATTTAGAATGTCTTCAATTGACATGCATAAATTATCTGCTAGTTCTCAGTCAATTCCCCAAAGTATTAACGTTGGTTCTGAGAGTTCTTCCACTCCCTTCCAATATTTACCTTGGGGTGGAGGGAATACCCCTCCAATGTTCTCCTCACTCGGGAGCATTTCCCTTCGGTCCTAATCCCTTTGTGGGATGTGGTGGTCCTATGGATGATGGATTCTAGTCCATCATCATGTCGTCTTCTTCTAACCCTTTTACGTTATTTGGTGGGTGTGGGAGAAATCCATTCCCTTTGTCTGGAGTTACAACAAGGGGAAACCCATTCCAAGACCAATGGAATCATGCAAGGGTCCTACTCTTCACAAGCAATGTCTTCAGGGTAAACCCATTTCTCGGTAAGAACTATCCAATACAAGGGTCTTTCCCTTCGCAGGGGGTGTCAGCAGGGGGAAATCTTGGTTTTTCTTATGGGAACCAGAGTGGTGGAGTTTTTCCTTCTTAAACTAGGGATTTCAAAGCCTTAATCAAAACCCAGACCCATCCAAAATTTCTTCCTCACAACTTGGTGCCAATAACAATCCAGGTTATCCTTTTTTTGATCGGTACTTAACCCGGGAGCTCCAACTCAGCTAGTTGGAATTCGAGGCACCCACCGATGCTACCAATTTGGAAATGTTAAACTTGCCATACCTGTCAAAACTAATGAATAATCTAGTTTGCCATGATTCGAATTAGTCTCTAGTCCCCACCATGTTTCCTTCAGACATTCCAAAATTTGAAGGTAAATCTAGTGAAGATCTCGGTGACCATGTGACAACATTTCACTTATGGTGTTCACCAAATTCTTTGAACAATGATTCCATCCAGATTCATATCTTCCAATGTACTCTCACGACAGTCTCAAATAAATGGTACCTTGAACTTGATGGTGAGACATTTCACACTTTTCATGACCTAGACGTAGTTTTTCTTAAGCACTTCCACATTCTTGTCTGTTACAATGCTGACATTGATCTCATGTCTATGGTTAAGCAAGATAAATACAATCATATATCACATCATATCCAAGAGTGGCGAAGGTGGAAGAGGTCGATCAAAGCTAAGGTCCCTCATGAGTTTTTGTTGGAATGGTTCCTTAAGTCCTTGTTGCCTTACATATCCAAGTATGTATCAATGTCAAGAGTAACCTTTGAGGAGGAGGCAATTTTTAGAGGCCAACAGTTAGATCTAATCTATTCACAATTTGGGATCCTTTATGAGATAATGCCATATGAATTGCAATCGGGTTTTGATCTGTGAAAAGAGAAGTCCATACCACATGTCTACATATTTGTTGGGTCCATCAAAAGAACAACCACATATCTAGTTACAAACCAGATGCAAGAGATGGTGATTCATCTATCTGCGGCCAGTCAAGCTATGAATTCGATCATTTTCACCATCCACTCGTTGGATGTTCAAGTTATACAATCGATCACCCCCCAGGGCACCCATCATCCCAGAGGGAAGAATAAAAAGGGTAAGGATAATAAGGGAGGTGAAAACAACAATAAGAATGCTAAATTTGATGCAAATGTTGGAGGGGCCAAGAAGGAGAAAAAAAGGTGAAGTTTCCTTGCAATCTGTTAGCACTAGAATTATCACCTAGACTACTATAGGTGTGAGCCTAATACCCATCAGATTTTATAGTTTGTAAAAGTTAAGATTTTTAGTTTTAGGTGTAGTGAATGGATGAGAAACTTAGATCAAAGTATCAACACAAAAATCTCCATAAAACATACTTCAACAAGCAAGGCTTGAACAATCTCTAATCAATTTACAGGATAACAATGAAACGATGGAAGAATGAAGCAAAAAATGTGAATATATGAACCAAACTACTTCAAGCATTTTGGCACACATATAAAGGAAACCTCACTAACAAGGAACCTCCATGTTAACAAGATGATATGTTTTGACAAAACTTTCATCAACAAAAGACAATAAATCAGTCATTGTAATTCCATAGAAACAAGCACTAAAGATAAATCATTTACCAATAGATAATATCAAAACAAGAGAGAAGAATATAACATTTAATAGTAGAAGAAAAGTTGATCATTAACCATTCAAGAGTCTTAAATATGTACATACATCATCTAGAAAACTTTTACAGTCTGAAACAGTAGTATGAGTCTCACAAAAGCCCACTTGAACCCCCCTATGGAGTTAGATTACATATTAAATAAAAAATAACATCAAAAGTCCCTCTAGGACTCGCCACTTAACTCCTACATTGGATTATGTGCCTAGGAGAGGCGTGGCAACAAACAAACAAACCAAAATATAACAAACTGCTAGATTTCAGGAGGTTGTTGGCAGTAATAAATACAACTGCAACCAACTCATTGCATGAAGAGTTAATGGAGCTAGATCTTAGGTACAACTA
>JASDQU010242778.1:90264-113086 GCA_032191745.1 Picea mariana
ATTATGCAAGATTCCATCAATATTCATACACTCTACCACCACCACACACTCCATCAACAAATTTTGTTGTGAATATAAATCAAAATGGCCAAAATAACAACCAAGGTCATAATAACAATTATTATGGACACCTAGGTGCTTATAAATTTCAAGCAACAACACCACAACCACAACATCACTCTTATCATCAAAAACTACAATTACAACAACCACAACAAAGGAGATTTGAAATAATGGAAGGGAAAAAATCCCAAAGTGGAATTGGGAGTGGGAGTGGTGCTATAATTTTCTAGGATGAGTACAACCTTCCAGGATTTATCACTCGATATGCCAATGCAAAGTTTTTTGTTATCAAATATTATAATAAGGAGCACGTCCTTAGTGCAAGGAGTACTATCAACTGACAACAACTAGTTTCCCACTCTTTATGACCACTTTGGTATGTGAAACTCCAGAAGAATGCAAGGATTGCAAAGGCCAAAAATCCCGAAGGTCGAAGTACTGAAGGACTTGGTTCCAACATCAGTCACGTGATAAGGTAAAGAAGATATAAAGAGAGAGCAAAGGGACTAGAAGTAAATAATACCTTAGACATTTGAACACAGTCTCATGTAGAAGAATAAGAGCGGAAATAAAAATCGCTAACAGAACAACACTTGGAATGGATAATCTCATGGTTTTGATCCCACAGTCAGAAAGGGAAGTGGATTGAAGGAAGCGCCTATCTGCAGAATTTGAAGTTGATTAGGTTAATTTTTATTACAGTCTATTGTCAATGAAGAGGCACATTGATTCATTGAAAAGACATAATGGTTGAATGGTGCACATTGTTTGGAAGGATATATAGACTCATAAGAATGAAGAATGAAAGTGTGACTCAGGGTGATATCTGAGTAAAACTGTGCAGTGAGGGTCGAAGGGAGGATCTAGGGAGGATTTTAGTCCTCTATAGGTTGAATCCTGAACAACATGGAGTTGCAGCTTCCTTTCAAGTTGGTTCTTGAATAAAACAGGGGGTCAATGCCTCCTTTAAAGTTGGTGCTTGAATAATATAGGGGTTGGAGCCTACTTTCAAGTTGGTTCTTGGAGAAGTAGGGGGTTGTAGCTTCTTTGAATAGGTGCTCAGAAAAGAAGGGGATTTGTGTCTCCGAGAGTTGGACCTTGGTGCTCTTAAGAGGATTGATGTACTTCATAATCACAGATCATTCTTTATAAACTTTGTAATTCTTGTTAATTATATTTATATAATTGATTTTAAATACAAATCCATTGTTGATCTATTGTGGTGATTAGTAAAATAACAAAGTAATTACTAATTGTTTAAAAATGAAATATTGATTCACACCCCCTCTCTCAGTATTTCCAACAATTGGTATCAGAGCAGGTACCTTTAACACAGTCTAATAACTGGAAGGTATGTTCTGCATAATCCAATGGATCAACAAGAAGGAATGTCTTCCACCAGAGCACCTTTGTTCAAAGGGAATAATTATGCACTTTGGAGTGTGAGGATGAAAGGCTATATAATGTCCCTGGGTTGTGATATCTGTCAATTTGTAGACTATGGGTACACTTCACCTGCTACTCCTCACACAGACACAACCAAAAAGAAGTTTTGTAATGAAAATGAAAGAGCAGCCAATGCCATCCGAGGAGGATTAGCCAATCCTATATTTGTGAAAGTAATGCATTGTAAGTCAACAAAAGAAATATGGGAAAAGCTAAAATTCATATATGAAGGAGATAGAAAAGTCAATAAGGCCAAACTACAAACCTACATAACACAATTTGAAAACTTGAAAGTGAAAGAAGAAGAGAACATAGCATAATATCTTTAGAGAGTAGATGAAGTAGTCAACTCAATCATAGCATTATGAGAATAACTCACATATCAACCCATTGTCCAAAATATCTTGAGAACTTTACCCATGAGATATGATGCCATGATTTCTACTCTTGAAGACATATGAGATCTTGATAATCTCGCAATGGATGAACTACATGGGATCCTCAAAGTGTATGAGATGAGAATAGGGAAAGAAATACCAACAAAAGGAGAAACAACTTTCAAAGTATCTAAAGCAAAGACTAAACAAGAGAAGGTATCTAATGAAGATCAGTTAGAGATATATGATGAAGAAAAATATAACTTCATGAAGAAACTCAAGAAAGGAACTGGTAGATACCTAGGAAAGTTTCCTCTAATATGCTTTAACTGTGGAAAGATTGGACATTTTTCTACCAAATGTCCCTATCCAAAACAAGAATAAAGTGATAATAAAAGAACTTTCAAAGAACAGAAGAAGATCCAAATCAAAGACAAAAGGAATGTCTAAAAGAAGAAGAAGACCCTTTACATTGAAGAGAATAGCAACTCATTTGAAGAAAGTGAAGAAGAAGAGAAATCTAAGCACCTATTTATTGGTATAAAAACACAAAATAATCACACCAAAAAAAACTTTGATATTGAAGAAGAAAACTCTGATGTTGAAGGAGAAGTAGATCTTGAAGCAGAGTTGATCAGTGCCCTAGACGAACTTAGAAAGTACAAAGGAAGAATAAATCATTAAGAGAACAATTGTCAGAATATGAAGACGCACAAAAATAACGAGAAAGAGAAGTGTCAAAGATCATCAAAGAAATAGGAAAAGTCATCAATGATTTAAAGACTCGACTCCAGGAAGCCAAAATAATTGAAGAAGTCATTATGAAACAACTCAATGATAGGGAACAAGACTATGTAAAGATAGAAGTTGAAATTGCCCTACTAAAAAATGAAATTGAAAAGGAAAAGAAGTAGTCAATGTTTGAGAACAGTTCGAATAATTTGAATGATATTATTAACAACCAAAGATCACCAATTGATAAAATAGGATTGGGATATGATCAAAATTCAAACTCTACTTCACATAAAACTGATAAACAATCAATCAGATGTGCATATGCTCTTAGAAGTTCCTTTAAGAGAAGACAACAAGATACAAATGGCACCATTAAAGAATGGTTTTAATAAGCAAGCACCTCCTCCAAAAAGAAAAAACAATCATCAGAAGAACTCCTCCTAATAGATACCAACATATCTTTCTTGGATATTTCTATTCATGCAACAACTTTGGACACAAATCAATACATTGTAAAGCCTATAGAAATTACAAACTAAGAAATATCCAGAGATATAAGAACAACAAAGATGATGTAGAGAAAATAAATTATAATTCATTCTCTCCTTCACAAGAGTACAATGTTGAATGCCACAAGTGAAACAACTATGGCCATAAAGCCAGTGAATGTAGAGTACAATGCAACCCTTGAAAATGAAAAACTCTAACAAACATGATAGAAGATATGGAAATAAAAACATATAGAAGAAAAATTAACAGAATGTAAAGTGGCTTTGTATGTACAGAGAAAAAAGTGTCAGTGGTATATTGATAGTGGATGCTCAATACATATGACAAGAGATGAAGAAAAATTTATCACTTTGACAAAAAAGGGTAAAGGTAAAGTCACTTTTGGAGATAATCTATCTTCCAAAATACTAGGAAAAGGCATGATTTCTTTGAGAAATGATTTAAGAAATAAAGCAGAAAACGTGTTGCTAGTAGAAAATTTAAAACATAATCTACTGAGTGTAATCCAAACCTGTGATCAAGGACATATACTCATTTTTTACTCCCAAAAATGTGAAATAAGAAAAGAAGGATGAGGAAAATTAGTTGTTATTGCACCAAGAACCTCAAACTATGTGTATATATTAGATATTGAGGAGGAAGAAGAATGACATATGAGTCAAATAGATGAAAGTTGGCTATGGAACTAGAGGATGGGGCACTTGAGATTTGATAACCTGATCAAATATATTAAAAAGGGATTTGTAAAAGGCATGTCAAAAGTCATCAAGCCTTCATATCATGTTTGCAAACACTGTCAATTAGGGAAGCAGACAAGATTCAGATACAAGAAAAAATAACATTATACATCAAAACCCTTGGAGATTGTTCACAATGACCTCTGTGGGCCCTCTAAGACTAAAATCATACAAGGGGAACACTACTTCATGTTGATCATTGATGACTACACGAGGATGACCTGGGTATATTTTCTCAAAGACAAATATAAGGAATTTAAAAAGTTTAAAGCATTCAATACTTATGTAGAGAATGAAACATATTTCAAAATCAAATGTTTAAGATCGAATAATGGAGGGGAATTTAACTCTAAAGAATTCAATAAGTTTTATGAAGATCATGGAATCAAGAGACAGTTCTCAGCTCCAAGAACTCCTCAATAGAATGGAGTCGTTGAGAGGAAAAATAAAACTATTCAAGAGGCTGCAAGAACTATATTGAAAGAAGTCAAGTTCCCAGACAAATTTTGGAGATATGAAATATATGCAACAATCCACATACTTAACTGAGCACGACTGAGATATAACAATGAGAAAACACCTTATGAATTATGGTTTTTAAGATCAACATCTGTGAAACATTTCAGAGTCTTTGGAAGGAAGTGTTACATCAAGAGGGATGAAGATAATATAGGGAAATTTGACCCTAGATCAGATGAAGGGATATTTATGGGATATTCACCTAACAAAAAGGCTTACAACTTCTATAATGTAATATTGCACAAAATAGTGGAAAGTGCAAATGTAAAAATAGATGATCTAAAATTGAGAAAAATCAAATCTCAAGATGAATAAAAAATTGATGAATGGAGAAGAACTAGTGATGGTGAAGAAGATGATGATTCACAACATGAAGAAGATATTGAATAACTACAAGATAATGAACCACAAACTGATGAAGAGAAGGATGAGGAAGAAACACCCTTACCAAAAGAACCATAAAAAATAGTTCAAAAGAATCACCCTGAAAATAAAATTATAGGGGATAAAGAAGCAGGAGTAGAAACAAGAAGGAAACTTAGATTTGATTCCAAACAAGCAATGCTTTCAGTAATAGAACCCAAACATTTTGCAAAATCCACCAAGAGTGAAGACTGAATAAAATAAATGAACAAGGAACTTGATCAAATTGAGAAAAATCATACATGGGAACTTGTCTCTAGACAAAAAGACAAGAATGTGGTAGGAACCAAGTGGATATTCAAAACAAAACTCAATGAGAATGGATAGATCATAAGGAAAAAAGAGAGATTTGTATGCAAAGGATATGCCCAAGTGGAAGGTATTGATTTTGAAAATACTTTTTCTTTAGTAGAAAGACTAGAGGCCATCATAATGTTTTTTTGCATTTGCATGCTTCAGAAACTTCAAAATTTATCAAATGGATGTCAAGTCAGCATTCCTGAATGGAACATTAGAAGAAGAACTATATATTGAGCAACCATAAGGATTCATATTAATAGAAAATAAGGACTATGTGTTCAAACTAAAGAAGGCTCTGTATGGTCTTAAACAAGCCCCTAGAGCATGGTTCTCAAGACTGGATCAATCTCTGCAAAAACAAGTATATAAAAGAGGGACTATTGACAACAACCTATATATCAAAATTAAGGATCAAGATATGATTTTTGTGGTGGTATATGTAGATGATATCATATTTGGAATTAATCTTAATATACTAAGAAAAACGTTTGCTACAAAAATGCAGAAAGAGTTTGAAATGTTTATGCTAGGAGAACTGACTTTCTTCCTAAGATTACAAGTCATTCAAATAGATAAAGGAATATTCATTTCCCAAACCATATATATCAATAAATGTTATAGAAATTCCAAATGGAAGACAATAAACCCATGTTCACTCCCATGGTCACAGGATGCAAACTAAGTCCAGATGATGATTCACCAAGAGTAGACCAAACCATGTATAGAACAATGGTTGGTAGCCTATTATATGCAACAATAGCAAGACCATATATTTTGCAGGATGTAGGAGTAGTAGGTAGATTTCAATCTACACCTAAAAAACTCACATGAAAGCAGTAAAAAGGATATTCAAATATCTTAAAGGAACACTGGAGTTTGGTTTATGGTTTCCAAAAATAAAATATTTTACATTAATTGCATATACTGATGCAGATTGGGCTGGTAGTGTAGATGACAAGAAACATACTAGTGGAGGAGCATTCTACCTGGGAAAGTGTCTGGTATCATGGTTAAGTAAAACAAGACATCTATATCACTATCTAGACAAGAAACATAGTACATTGTTGTTGGATCTTGCTGCACACATGTAAACTAAATGAAATAGAACCTAGAAGATGTACAAGTGAAATATGATCATCCAATCACTATTAAATGTGACATCACTAATGCCACAAATATCTCTAAGAATCCTGTTATGCATTCTAAAACCAAGCATATCCCAATTAAATAACATTTTTTGAGAGATTAGGTTTCTCAAAAGGTAGTCAAAGTGGAATATATTGATACTAAAGAGCAAATTGCAAACATATTAAAAAAACCTCTACCAAGAGGTACCTTTGAAAATATTATACAGAAATTGGAAGTAATTCCCATACCTCATTAAAAACTAAAAAATAAAAAGGGTAGCACATGGATAGGGGGAGCATCACCTCAGGGGGAGCGAAGAAATTTCCCTTCTGTCATTGTTATCAAAGGGGGAGAATACACAGTAAAACTCAGTTAAGATAAATAGTTTTTACCTTGTTTCCACCAATGCCAAAGGGGGAGAATGTTGGACATGGTGTTATGTTGTCATTGATGTCAACGAGAGTTAAATGGATTTATCATCCAGACAAGTATCCAACTATACCAGTTGTAGGAATTGACAGTAAAGAACGAAGAACAATGTTGATCATTAGATCAAAATAAGAGCACGATCATACAGTAAAGAACAAAGAAACGATATTGATCATTGGATCAAAATGAAATCATGATCATACGACAACCAAAAATGTTTAAGTATCATATTCTATCTATGTCACTTAAGTAAAATTCCAAGTATAGTTCATTAGGGAGGTAACATAATTTGGGGATGCATTATGATGACACCATAGAATAGATATGAGTCCGCGAGTCTGTGAGCCCGAGAAAAATCACTGAAGAATTTTTCTAAGTATAGGTTCATATTGGAGGCTATGTAAGTTGGGGGTGCATTTTGATGACATAATAAAAGAGATATGAGTCCGCAAGTCCGTGAGCCCGAGAAAAATCGCTTAAGAATTTTTCTAAGTATAGGTTCATTTTGGAGGCTGTGAAAGTTGGGGGTGAATTTTGATGACACTCGAGAAGACATATGAGTCTTCAAGTCTGAGAGTCCACAAACCCGTCACATGAAATAATTCTAAGTAAAATTCCATGTTTAAAATGAATAAGAACAATCCACTCAATGATTGATTATATCCAAACTGTCGATCTGTTTAAAGCACCTAGATGAAATATGGACCTTCCATCTCACCCGATGATTAAGTCAGAGCCGTTAGATCAAGCAGCCTAGAGCCATGATTCAGGAGGGAGACATGTGGTAGAAGACAAGTATGACACGTGGCCTAATTAACTGGTGACAAGTGTCAAGGTCCATTTGGCACATAAAGTCTGTGAAAGTCACAAATCAGGGTGATATGTGACACACATACTATGGGTCCACATCAACCTAGGTGACATCACCATGCCATGTCACTCCATGATTACAACCTCAGGGGATGTCCAACTTATCCTACCAACAAAATGCCCGAAGCACCGAAGGATGAATTCATGAAATAATGTTGGTCACTGATATAAGATCTTGTAGAATATTTCTCGATCATCCAATCGAGTACAATGGAAGGATAAAATAAGGAGTACTATCAACCGAAAGCAACAGGTTGCCCACTCTTGATGACCACTTCAACATGTCAAACTACAGAACAATGGAAGGATTGAAAAGGCCAAAAATCTCAAAGGCCAAAGTACTAGAGGACTCGGTTCCAACATCGATCACGTGATAAGGTAAAGAAGCTATAAAGAGAGTGCAAAGGGCCTAGAATTAAATAAGCCCTCAGACATTTGAATACAGTCCCATGTAGAAGAATAAGGGTGGAAAGAGAAAGTGCTAACATAAAAACGCTTGGAATGGATAAGCCTATGGTTTCAAGCCCATGGTCACAAAGGGAAGCGGATTGAAGGAAGCCCCTATCTAGAAAATTTGAAGTCGATTAGGTTCATTTTTATTATAGTCTATCGTTAATGAATAGGCACATTGATTCATTGAAAAGACACAATGGTTCAGTGGTGCACACCATTTGGAAGGATATATAAACTCATAAGAATGAAGAATGAAAGTGTGACTCAGGGTGATATCTGAGTATATGCTACCTGAGGCAGAGTCATGGGAATACAATTGCAAAGTAAAATTGTGCAGTGAGGGTGGATGACAAGAGCTAGGGAGGATTGTGGTCCTTTATAGGTTGAAGCCTGGACAGGAGGGAGTTGCAACTTCCTTTCAAGTTGGTGCTTGAAGAAAATAGGGGGGTCAATGCCTCCTTTCAAGTTGGTGCTTGAAGAATATACGGGGTTGGTGTGATACCCCAAAATTTTGAATTTTAAACTTATTATTTTTTCTTTTTGTTTAAAAGCACATTTTTGATCTTAGTGATCTAACTCAAAAAATTTATTGTTTTATCTTATTATTTTATTAATAAAAGAGAAAGAGGAAACACACGTGAGGTGGGACTGTTAGAAAATAAAATCCAAGGATACAAAAAGAATGACCAAGTGACAACAGAAGGGGGACAAGTGGCGAAGATCGGTTGAGTTAACTCAATGAAAGTGAGAGAAGATCTTAGTATTTTTCAGGAACATGTGTAAAAATCAGATTGACATGTGGTCAATGAATTAAAAAAATAAATTTGGTAAGTGGTCAATGAGAATGAGGCTTGAACAAGTGTCAAAGACCTAGGAAAACATTAAAATGAAGGAAAAACAAGAGAACGGGATGCCATTCTGATTTAGATGAGAAATCCAAGAAGTAATGAAATGACACATAAAATATTCACATAAATCTTGGAACCCTATACTCTGCAAGAGGTCACTTGGTTGGTTTGGATCAAGATTTAGCTCAGGGTTACATAGTAGGCATATGTGGCATATCTGATCTAATTTTGGGAGGAACAACCCACCTTACATGTGTTTTCCCCTAAGGGAATTCTGTTATAGGTTTTTCTTATAGTCTGCTTCTTCCATTCAGTTCTGAATTTGAATATTATTTCTTCAAGATTCTATGGATAATCTATTTTGATTTGCTTAGTGTCTAAATATTCAATTAGTATTTTAATTATCATTCAATTGATGTTATGGATATATAACATTATTATCATGTATCATTTTACTATACAATTGCCATGATAAATATCAAAGATAACGATTTTTTTTTTGTTTGCTAGTTTGTTTGTGACCTGCAGAACTAGCCTGTGGCTTGAGAAACCATGACTCAGGGGCATCTAAGCCATCAAAATCACCCAGGTATCACACTCGGCCTGAGCCACACCAACCATTAACATGGATGGATTTTTTGTCCCCGTAGGTTTCGAACCGATGACTTTAACATCACAGAGTGCCTTAACAACACACTTCATCACCAACTGTCCTACACCTCGGGGACCAAAGATAACTATTTTATCTATATCTGATGTGAAGTGTTTAAATAGACTTGAAGGACATAGAGAAAAACATACATATGACAAACATACTAGATGCAAAACCAATAGGTCTTTTGTGATAAATAAATAGAGGGGAAAATCATATTATATGCAATGAATAAGCTATTATCAAGAATGATAAATATATTATGATAGATAACTTTGAAATATACACACATATAGGAAATTGAGTACATGCAAAAAATGGGAAATGTATAGACATGGCCATAAGGAATCTCTAGAATAAATATACATACAAAAGAATGTATACATATAACCCATGAATTCAAGACCAGAAGACATTGTCACTTCTACGGTCATAATATAACGAAATGCTAAAGTTATGTGTTTCATTAAAAAGAAAAACGATAAGTTCANAGGAGCTAGGGAGGATTTTGGTCCTTTATAGGTTGAAGCCTGGACATGAGAGAGTTGCAACTTCCTTTCAAGTTGGTCCTTGAAGAAAATAGGGGGGTCGATGCCTCCTTTCAAGTTGGTGCTTGAAGAATATACGGGGTTGGTGTGATACCCAAACATTTTGAATTTTAAACTTATTATTTTTTCTTTTTGTTTAAAAGCATATTTTTTTATCTTAGTGATCTAACTCAAAAAATTTATTGTTTTATCTTATTATTTTATTAATAAAAGAGAAAGAGGAAACACACGTGAGGTGGGACTGTTAGAAAATAAAATCCAAGGATACAAAGAGAATGACCAAGTGACAATAGAAGGGGGACAAGTGGCGAAGATCGGTTGAGTTAACTCAACGAAAGTGAGAGAAGATCTTAGTATTTTTCAGGAACATGTGTAAAAATCGGATTGACATGTGGTCAATGAATAAAAAAAATAAATTTGGTAAGTGGTCAATGAGAAGGACGCTTGAACAAGTGTCAAAGACCTAGGAAAACATTAAAATGAAGGAAAAACAAGAGAATGGGATGCCATTCTGATTCAGATGAGAAATCCAAGAAGTAATGAAATGACACATAAAATATTCACATAAATCTTGGAACCCTATACTCTGCAAGAGGTCACTTGGTTGGTTTGGATCAAGATTTAGCTCAGGGTAACAGAGTAGGCATACGTGGCATATCTGATCTAATTTTGGGACGAACAACCCACCTTACGTGTGTTTTCCCCTAAGGGAATTCTGTTACATGTTTTTCTTATAGTCTGCTTCTTCCATTCAGTTCTGAATTTGAATATTATTTCTTCAAGATTATATGGATAATCTATTTTGATTTTCTTAGTGTCTAAATATTCAATTAGTATTTTAATTATCATTCAATTGATGTTATGGATATATAACATTATTATCATGTATCATTTTACTATACAATTTCCATGATAAATATCAAAGATAACGATTTTTTTGTTTGTTTGCTAGTTTGTCTGTGACCTGCAGGACTAGCCTGTGGCTTGAGAAACCATGACTCAGGGGCATCTAATCCATCAAAATCACCCAGGTAACACACTCGGCGTGAGCCACACCAACCATTAACATGGATGGATTTTTTTGTCCCCGTAGGTTTCGAACCGGTGAATTTAACATCATGGAGTGCCTTAACAACACACTTCGTCACCAACTGTCCTACACCTCGAGGACCAAAGATAACGATTTTATCTATATCTGATGTGAAGTGTTTAAACAGACTCGAAGGACATAGAGAAAAACATACATATGACAAACATACTAGATGCAAAACCAATAGGTCTTTTGTGATAAATAAATAGAGGGGAAAATCATATTATATGCAATGAATAAGCTATTATCAAGAATGATAAATATATTATCATAGATAACTTTGAAATATACACACATATAGGAAATTGAGTACATGAAAAAAACGAGAGAAATGTATAGACATGGCCATAAGGAATCTCTAGAATAAATATACATACAAAAGAATGTATACATATAACCCATGAATTCAAGACCAGAAGACATTGTCACTTCTATGGTCATAATATAACAAAATGCTAAATTTATGTGTTTCATTAAAAAGAAAAATGATAAGTTCAACAGTAGAATCAAATTGGTCAACTCTGTAAATCTTGGAAAATTTCCTATATCAATAAGTTATCAGTAACACAAACGGTGTCAACCCAACTCTATAAGCAGCGGAAGAAAAATCCCTTTTAATATATATATATAGATTACTCTATCCTAAATTTTAACTCTAATAAACAAATTACAGAATCCTCTTGCATATGAAAACTACTCGGTTACATAGAAAACTAGCTATAAACTAAAATGGGTTTAAATGATTTAACCATCTAATTAAATTTGAATTCAAATGGGCTATCAAATATTCATTCACAAAAAGGGTCTAAGAGGGAAACAAAAGTACCCTTTTAAAGGTTGAGTACCTTGTCCGAGGATTCGAGCCATTACTTGTCAGCAAAGGATGCAATAATTGAAGTTAGTATAATACCCGCGAAAATCATCTCTTCACAAAAGGAAAAAGGTTGTCGAAAGAAAGAAATACTTACAAGACTTTCAAATAAGATTTAGTGTATAAACCCTACTGTATCTGGTTGAACAATACTTGCATTAACCCAAAAACAAGTTATAAAAGAAAACTCAAACTTACATAGGTAAATGACGAAAGGGTAGAGTATGAAACTCTTACCACAAATAATTCGGTTCCGAGTTAGATTTCTTATAAAACGCCTCAATCAACCAAAAACAACTTTCTTAGATCTAATGGGTACCCTCGGAAAACAACAAGGGGACCATCATTAGCCAAGCATCCAAATAACTTTCATCATAACAAAGGAATGAGAAACATTAAACGAATTAATACCAAGTTTCATGCTAGAATACTCTGTGGCGCTCTCCATATCTAAAACTCAGAATAGGGTTATGGTAGCAATAATAGCTAAATTTTATTCAGAAGAAATAAAATGTGTGCAGGATAGTAGGTTTCTTGACAAGCCACCACTCTCGATAGAGTTCATAATGGGACTATTAAACCAGGTAAATACCTTAGCTCCAAACAAGATTATAACCAGACTTTCAATGACAAAGAAAGATAGAGAAAATGGATATAAACATCAAAATGCCGGATAGGCGACAAATAAATTCCATGATTATGGTAAATGAAAACTAAGAATGGAGAAAACGAAAACCCTAGTGATCCAACAGGTAACCTCACCTTCCTATGGAAGTTTTTTAACAATGAATTGGAAATACGAAAAACTACGTGGAATGGTCGGAGCTTACCCTCCTGACTCTTACTCTAAGAAAACCACACTTGGCACATGGAGAGACTTCCATGAGAAAAAAAGGGACACATGTTATTTATGAGCGTAGGGTACATTCAACCCAAAATTCATTAATTGCCAACCACCCCTGCTTTATTATCCCCAAGCATGATTAGCGCTGACCAAAAAACATAGGAATAAGTATGATTAATAGTTGTCACTTATGTTTTCCACGACCGGAGGGTCGGATTAAGTCTCAAGTACTTGTAATGCTATCAATCCACCAACTTGTGTTTCTATAACAAAGGTCGTGACAAGGTTCTCCCTTAGGGAGACCAATGAATGTCCTTAGCACAATTGTATACATAAGAGTTTCAACCAAAAATTTAATCTACCACCAATAATTGTAACATAGTTTTAAATTTATGACATTAAGACTATGAAGTAGGACATGTAATTACTTGGTACTTTTTAAGGTAAGATTATTCAAGGGTAGGAGTGGTCTTGCTAATGATATTTAAATAATTAAGTATTGTTCCTATTAATGTTATGGAATATATATAATAAAAAAAAATGGGTGTGTGACATAATGGTATCATAGCTTTAGGAACCACACTTGGCCTTATTAGCTCAACTACGAAGACTAATTTACTATTGTTATATTTCTTCTTACCACTAGGAATAATATTGTGATTTTCAGGAAGGATGACCGAAGTACCTATTCTACCTAAAGAAGGGTCACATCAAAATGAACCAGAAAATCCTGAACAAGGAAATATATGGGTTAATTTGAAAGAAAGCAGGAATAACAGACAATCAGAATTAATTCAGACTCTATAGGGTCTAAGAGATGAACTGAAAATTGTTAAAGCAAATAGTGAATTAATTATAAAGACACAAGAAGAACTTAATGCAATACTATTAGACAAGAAATGTAATCATAATTCTAGCACGAATAAAGACCAATTTTCCAGTAATTCAAAAACCGATCTATGCAAGAATAAGTCTAGGAAATTTGAACACATTGAATCAATGACGAAATAAGCTTTTAAAGAAAATGAAACTTCAAGTGAGGATAGTGCCAAATTAGAACAAATAACTAAAAATAAACATAAGCATCATGAGGAAATTATGGGAGAATTTAAGAAAATAAAATCTCCAATATTTAATGGTGAGATTGAGACTGGAGAAGAGGCGAAAGATTGGCTTTTGGGGATGCAAAAATACTTTTAGATATATAATTATTCAAGTGAACTTAAAGCAAGAATGGATATCTATAATCTGACTGAGAAGGAAGATATTTGGTGGCAAGATATAAAACACGTAAAGAAGATTAAGGAACATAAAATCACTTGGAATTTTTTTAAGAGATATTTTAAGAAACAAATCTATCAGAACAATATTATGAAAGTAAGGCTAAAGAATTTTATGAATTGAAATTGGGAAGTTTAACCATGAAGGACTTTTGTAGAAAATTTCTAAGCTTATTACGCTATGCACCATATATTGTGGATGAAAAACCAACGATACAATGCTTCTTGAGTTGCCTCATATAAAGACATGATTGAATTTGACAATCTTAAGACTTTAGAGGAAGCTATGCATAAGGCTAAATTATGTTTTGAACAACATAAAACCATAAATGAAAATACTAAAAACTGGAAGGGCAAGGAAGTTGAAAGGTTTGATCCACGAAGAAAAGACATAAAGTTTTTAAATAAGAACTTTGCAAAAGGGTTTTTGGGAAATAACTACAGAAATAATAAGCCTTATAACCCATCTGATAACAAAAATGCAAAACCAACAACTTTTTATAACAAAGAAACTGCCCAAAAAGAACTAGCAAAGTGTTGGGAGTGTGGTGAACCACATTATTTCAAGGATTGTCCTCATAGAAAGAAAAACAACAACAATATACATACAATTTGAGAAACTACTATAGTTAGAGAAATAACAAGGAGTACCCCAAAGATTAACACATCTTTGGAGAATAGACAAGCAAATCATCAAGCTTCCAAGGTGGAAGTAGAAGGTATGTTGAATAATCAACCAATTTCTATTTTGATTGATCAAGATGCCAGTCTAAGTTATTTTTCACCTAAGATAGTAGGAATTTGTAAGTTACGAAAGGAAAAAATTGAAAAGGCATGGTTAGTACAACTTGTTATAAGAACAAAAAGGAAAATTGTGAACATTGTTAAAGGCCATGAAATTAGTATGAATGTCTTTAAAACTCAAGCATATTTGAATATTTTGCAACTAGGGTCATATGATGTATTAATCAATATGGATTCATTAGAAAAGTATAAGGTAATTCTAAACTGCTATGATAAAACATTGACTTATGTAGATGACAATGGTAACATTATTAATATCAAAGGAATACCAAGAACCATTAGTTTTAAGAAGATCTCAACTCTACAGATTAAAATATGTGTTCGTAAGGGATGCAAAATATTTGTTGTTCATGTAATAGATAATGAAAAAGAAGAAAGTAAAAAGGATATAGAAAATATCCCTATGTTGTAGGAATTTCAAGATGTATTTCAAGAAATTCTTGGATTACCTCATAAGAGAGAGATAGATTTCTCCATAGACTTATTACGAGGAGCATTGCGAGCTTTGAAGGCTCCATATCAGATAATATATTGGAACTTAATGAATTGAAATATCAACTTCAAGAATGATTAGACAAAATTATATTCGACCAAATGTATCTCCTTGGGAAGCACCGGTAATATTTGTCAATAAGAGATATGGAACCTTACGACTATGTATAGACTACCGAAAAATTAATAAAATGACAATTAAAAACATGTGTCCCTTACCCCGCATTGATGATCTATTCGATCAAGTATGTAGAGCAACAATCTTTTCAAAAATTGATTTACAAGTAAGGTATCATCAAGTAAGGATTAAAGACGAAGATATATACAAAACTGCCTTTAGATCAAGATATGGGAATTATGAGTTTGTAGTGATACCCTTTGGGTTAAGAAACACCCCAACCTCATTCATGTGTCTAATGAATAATATCCTAAGTAAATACTTAGATAAATTTGTAACTTTTTTTATCGACGATATACTAATCTATTCAAAGAATGAACAAGAGCATGAAGGACACTTAAGAATAGTTCTACACATCTTCAGAGAATAAAAGTTATATGCTAAATTTAGTAAATGTGATTTTTACAAGGATACAATTCAATATTTAGGGAACATAGTTTCCAACTAAGGAATAGTTGTGGACCGTGAGAAAATAAAACCCATTATGTATTGGACAATCCCAAAGGATGTTTCAGACATTAGATCATTTATGGGTATACCGGGTTATTATTGGAAGTTTATTGAAGGGTTTTCAAAAATTGCTCATCCCATAACATTCTTACAAAAGAAAGGAACAAAATTTATATGGTCTGAAAAATGCCAAGAAAGTTTTGAAAAATTAAAACACCTCCTAATAACAGCTCCAATACTAAAAATAGCAGACCCATACAACACATTCGTTGTATGCACTGATGCATGCATTTAATGGATGGGAGGAGTATTAATGCAATATAATCATGCAATTGCTTACAAATCTATAAAGCTTAAGGAAAACGAAAGACATCATGTAACACATGATTTAGAGTTAGCTGCAATAATACATGCATTAAAGATGTGGCGACGTTATTTGATAGGACAAAAATTTCTATTAATGTCAAGAAATATTGCCTTAAAGTACCTATTTGATAAAAAAAATCTCAATGTAGGACAACCAAGGTGGTTAGCCTTCTTGAGAGAATATGATTTTGAGATAAGACACATAAAAGGAAAAGAAAATAAGGTAGATGACACCTTGTGAATACATGCAAATGTGATTTATACAGTTATGAGAAGTAATTACAAAACTGAATTAGAGGAAAAGGTCAGGATGGTAGCAAAAAAGGATAAAGAATATCAGAATATTAAATCTAAATTAATGAAAAATCAAGCAGAAACTGAAAAATCAGACCTTAGACTTTCTAAAAATGGACTATTGATGTATAAAAAAAGTTTGTATATACCTAAAGCTAAAGGAATTAAATTACTAATACGGAATGAAATGCATAAAAATCCATACTCTAGACATCCTGGCTATCAAAAACTGATTACTATGTCAAGGAAGGAATTTTATTGGCCTAACATGAAAGGAGAAACTGCTGAATATTTAGCTAAGTGCATAAAATGTCAACAAGTTAAGGATGAACATCGGTATCTAGCCCGACTATTACAACCTTTATCGGTACCTGAATGGAAATGGGAAATTATAAGTATGGACTTTATAAAAGGTTTTCCTAAAAGTAGAAAACAAAATGATTCTTTAATGGTTGTTGTTGATAAATTAAGTAAAGCAACACACTTTGTACCAGTTAAATCCACTTATAAAGTTATTAACATAGCTGATATATTTATGAAGGAAAACTTCCGACTACATGGAATTCCTAAAGCTGTAATCTCAGATAGAGACACAAAATTTATCGGAAACTTTTGGAAATCCCTATTTAAAGGATTATATACACAATTAAACTTCAACACTGCTTACCATCCTTAGACAGATGGGAAGACTAAAAGGAATAATCAAATAGTAGAGGATATGCTTAGAATGTATGTTATGAATAGACCCAACAAATGGGAAGAATATCTACATTTGGTTGAAATTCACTTATAATAATCATTACCAAGCTTCAACTAAACTTAGTCCTTTTAAAATTCTTTATGGAAGAAAATGTAACACCACTATTTCCTGGAGTAATATTGTCAATAGATTAATGATAGGACCTGAAATGTTAAAGGAAATGGAACTAACAGTGAAACAAGTATAATAAAATTTGAAAGAAGCTCAGGACATGCATAAAAGTTATGTAGATTCCAAAAGAACTTCAATAGAGTTCAATATTGGAGAACATGTCTATATAAGAGTTAGGCCTAAAATAAGTTCTTTAAGACTGGGTGGGTATACTAAATTATCTCCTAGATATTGTGGTCCCTTTGAAGTGCTTTCACTAATAGGACATGTAGCCTATCAATTTGCACTTCCAGCCACAATAAAAGTACATACTTTTTTCCATGTTTCATTATTAAAGAAATATATAAATGATCCTACTCACATTGTGGATTGGAATATGATACAGGTGGAACCCAAGGGCGAGTTCCTAGTATATTTGGATCATATTCTCGTCAGGAGGGAGCTTACACTCTAGAATCAAGCCATCAGACAAGTAAAGGTGTTGTGGAGGCACCTTTGTCCCGAAGAGGCTACATGGGAAATGGAGGATCATATGCGGAAAGCATACCCATTTATATTCCAGAATGACCAGATCATTATCGAATAACACTAAGGAAAATGTTAAATTCTACGGTGGGGGTGGATGTGATACCCTAAAATTTCGAATTTTAAACTTATTATTTTTTCTTTTTGTTTAAAAGAATTTTTTTTTATCTTAGTGATCTAACTCAACAAAATTATTGTTTTATCTTATAATTTTATTAATACAAGAGAAAGAGGAAACACACGCAAGGTGGGACTGTTAGAATATAAAATTCAACGATCCAAAGAGAACCACCAAATGACAGCAGAAGGGGGACAAGTTGTGAAGATTGGTTGAGTAAACTCAACCAAAGCGAGACAAGATCTTTGTTTTTTAGGAACATGTGTAAAAATCAGATTGACAGGTGGTCAATGAATAAAATAAATAAATTTGACAAGTGGTCAATGAGAAGGAGGCTCTAACAAGTATCAAATACCTAGGAAAATACTAAAATGAAGGAAAAACAAAATAATGTGATGCCATTCTAATTCAGATGAGAAATATGAGAAGTATTGAAATGACACATCAAATCTTCAAATAAAGCTTGGAATCCTATACTCTCCAAGAGGTCACTTGGTTGATTTGGATCAGGATTTAGCTCGGGGGTGATAGAGCAGGAATATGTGGCATCTATGATCTAATATTGGGAGGAACAATGCGTTTTACATGTGTTTTCCCCTAAGGGAATTTAGTTACAGGTTTTTCTTATAGTCTTCTTCTTCCGTTCTGTTCTGAATTTGAATATTATTTCTTCAAGATTCTATGGATAATCTATTTTGATTTTCTTAGTGTCGAGATACAAGTTATAGATATTCAATTAGCATTTTAATTATCATTCAATTGAAGTTATGGATATATAACATTGTTATCATATATGATTTTACTATACAATTGCCATGATAAATATCAAACATAAAGATTTTATCTATATCCGATGTGAAGTGTTTCACTAGCAAATTTGGGTCATTTTGTGATGGCTATTTCGACACTCTTGCGACGCTATGTCGTGGAATTTGCGACGAATCTAGACTCTCTGAAACATCGTTTTGTGTCACATGGAAATTGCGATGAAATTGAATAAACGTTGCAAGAGTGACGCCCCTAGGGAAATTATCACAATTGTGACAAAAAATAAATATCGCCGTCAATACGACAATTTAGGCAAAAATGTGAAACCAACATTTCGTCTCAATTGCGATGACCTTTGTGACGAAAAATTTCGTTGTTTACATAGAAAAATTTTCGTAGCTATTTAAGTTGTTGTTGCAATTGCGACGAAAACTTTTTGTTGTTTACATAGCAAAAATGTCACAGCTATTTAAGTTTTTGTCGCAAGTGCGACGACAACTTTTCGTTGTTTACATAGAAAAACTGTCGTAGCTATTTAAGTTGTTGTTGCACTTGCGGCGACAACTTTTGTTGTTTATATTTCAAAACCATCACAGCTATTTAAGTTTTCGTCGCATTTGCGATGACAACTTTGGTTGTTTATATTGCAAAACTATCGCATCTATTTAAGTTGTCGTCGCAAGTGCGACGAGCAATATTTATTTAAAAAAAAAAAAAAAAAATTATTTGATTTAGTATTACCATTTTAATATTAATATTAATACAGGATGCAAATGAATAGCTTAATGATATTATTAGAAGAGTTTATCAGATGATTAAGGTGAAATAGACCAAAGAACAAGTGAATGAGAGATTCCAAGAATATCAAAATAAGATGAAAATTATTTTTGATAGAAGAGTTAAAGAGAGATTTTACTCTTTTACTCCATGAGATTTGGTGCCACATCAATGTTACCAAGGAAGAACATGGTAAAGTCAAGGATATTAATGGAATAGGGAATCAACGAACAATTATGCGACAAGATATTATCAAATATTTAAGGAATCAAAGGAAAGAAAGCTATCAAAGAATGACACTGAAAAGAACTAAATATGGATGAATGAATAATCCTATTGTATGAGAGCATAAATATAAGTAACTTGATTACTTGGTTTCATCACATGCAAAAGATTTAGCCACAAAGATATTAGGATAGTTTTTCGAATGGGGGTACTTATGTTATGATCCAATGGGGGGTATATATGGGGTTGAATGTTTATGTAATTGGATTGAATGCATATGTGAAACATTTGAACATATGATTTGGACATATGAATGTACTTGGGTTATTTGGAGGAATTTGTTCCTAACTATAAGGAAGTTGTGCTCCACACTCACATTTGGTGTACACTGTGTATATTGATTGAGCGTGTTATTTTGAGTATTTGGACAATAACTCTTACTTACCCCATGGATTTGTCTTCTAGATATATACTAAGGGAAACTGGTTTACATGGTGTAATCAACAAAAACTGAAATCAATTCTATGCTTGTCAAGTTTCTTGTTAGTTCAAACAATATTTTTCTTGACAATCATTATCTTGTTAAAGTGTTTCCATCCTCTTTATTTGGTCATATTAAAGTCATTGTGCATTTTTATCTAAAAGAAGGTTTCATTTTTAATAAATCTTATTTTGATTATAATATGAATGAACTTTGCTTAATATCCAAGCTTGTATAGAGATGATTTCATTCATTTTGGAGAGTGGTAGTTTATGTTCTTAATATTTCTTTATCCCTAAGACTAATATATGGCATGCCCATTGTATTGTTTCCATGATTTGACTACAATGCACACCAACCACCCAACTTAAAATCACATCAATTCAAGGTTGCGAGACTTGGGATTGACAAAGGGAGTTTGGGATATGGAAAAACATGGAAACTTGGAAAAAATCAGTTCAAAACTCTTCAAATAGAAACAACACTTAGAATACAGAAAATTTTGTGCAGAAAAAATATTAATGAATTTTCCATCCTCAAAATCTATAAAACGATAGGTTTTCCATCAATTCATCTCATCAAATATGATAAAAAAAAATATGGCACTTAAAATTAGCCTCAAAAAATTAAACATAAATCAAATAGCTTGCATTAGACTATGACATCTTTGCAACAAATTCATTCTAGGTGGTGTTTCAGGTTGTTTGTGCCCCCTCTTTCATACTGTGGTTATAGTGTTTGCACTTGAGCTTCTTGTCATCATTCGATTCAAGTTTGAAGGCATGTTCTCATGCTTGATCAAACCACCTTTTGGAATTAGGAGCCATGGTTAGTCAAGATTCAATACAAAGAAGAGAAGATTATATCACTGTAGGTTGATCCCTAAATTAAAAATGAAGATGAAATCTCCAAAATCAATTTTGCTGAAAATCATAATACTTTCTTCAAAATAAGAATGCAATTGAAACTGAAGATCTAACATGTATATATCTTGGCTCTCCACCTCCTATTCAGTCTCCATCCCACAAATACCAGTGTTCTCAAGATTCCAACTGAACCCCAAACAAGAATAACACAACTTGCTGAAAAAAGTTTCAGTGTTCACAGTCCAACTGAAAACTCAAATCAATGAAGATAAAATGACCAAATGAGTGAAATGCATCTTGTTTTTGGGTTATATTCCTTTAGGGTTTCCTTTTATGTGTTCCTGCTCATATTTCTCCATCAAAAAAACACATTTTGGCCTTTTCTCCAAGTCAATTCCATGTGGGATCCACCTTTTCTTAATGGGCGAGTTTTGTCAGGTTTCAACAAGTCTAACAAGTTCAAGTCGGGTTCAATAGGTTTTGGAAAGTTTCATTTATAGGAAATTTTCACAACAAGTTTTCATTGGTTATTCATTTCAACGTTGACCCAACAAACTCACAGACCTTCGGCATGTCTCACAACATTGCTTCAAACCAAGGTTGTGAGACTCAGACTCAACAAAAAGTCGGCCAGCTTGGGACTAAGCAAAACTTGACAGCTCAACAAGACTTGGCAAAACTCTAAATTGAAAATTAAAATCAAATTTAATTAAAAAAAACTCTCAAAATACAAGAAATTTTATGCAAAAAAAATAATATGACATTTTCGTCCATAAATCTATAAAACAACAGTTTATCCATCAATTCATCTCACAAATATGATATATAAAATTTGGCACTTGAAATGTGTTCAAAAACTGAACCATGAATCAAAATTTCAAATAGCTTGGAATCCATCAAATAATAACAAGTTCAATAATTCAACTATTGTACTACATAAATCATGACATAATCATAAAATCAACATAGACAATGTCTCCATTCTCGAGTATCATTTATTTTGTTTCCTTCATTTGATCTTGAAGCATGGGAGTGTGAATGTATTTTAGGAGATATCAAAGCATGAGATTGAAGGTATTATAGCAAACCCCACTAAAACAAGTTTCCTTGTTCACAGTGACACTATAGATTGAAACACAATCACTCAAGAATAAATGAGAAAATGAGTTATATGCCTTTAGGGTTTCATTAGAGGAGTTCAAGGTCTTTTTTTCCCTCCAAAACCATGTCTAAGCCCTTTTCCCAAGTGCTTTGCATGTGGGGTCTGTGTTTACCTATTAGGGGTCAAAATCACGAGCTCTATGCAAGTTCTAGGAAGTTTCCACGGGTTCCAACAAGTTTCATGCGATTTTGTAGTCTCTACAAGTTTTTTCCACTAACCTACAGTGAGTAGATTGAAATCCAAGGGACGAGAAAGAATCTAGATTACCTTGCTCTTAAACACATCCTCACATTGGCCATACAATTGTGGCATGCAAAGAATA